>JARHVA010003014.1:1885000-2192500 GCA_037957365.1 Torreya grandis
AGTAACCAAGCTTCATAATGCCCACCCATTATTATTCCATGCCCTCATCTTTTGGTTTATATTAGTAACCAAACTGCATAATTTCCATCCATTACCTTTCTAGGCCCTCATCCTTTAGCTTGCCTTAGCAACCAAGCTTCACAACATCCATCCATTACCTTTCCAAGCCCTCATCTTTGGGATTGAATTAACAACCAAGATTCAAAACTCTCATTCATTTCCATTTTTTGCCCTCATTCTTTGGCTTATGTTATCAACCAAGCTCCATAACGCCCATGGATCACCATTTTAGGCCCTCATCCTTTGGTTTGTGTTAACAATTAAGCTTTACAAAATCCATCCATTATCATTATAGGCCCTCTTCCTTTGGATTATGTTAACAACCAAGCTTTTTAATGCCCTTCTATTACCATTCTAGGCCCTTCTAAGTATGTTATCTCATTGTCATAACAAGGTTGTGTAATTATGACTTGACAGACCATAGTTACCATCCTAGACCAATAACTAGCATTTGTTGAGCCCATCGTAGATGAATTTATTAATAAAGAGGTCATTATACAACCACCTATCATTCATAATCTAGTTCTAACCTTCTTTCACTTTAGAAAATCCATGTCGATCTTTGATCCCCAATATATCCAATCAGTACCTCTCCAAGAGCCATCATTCAAAGACTAAGATGTGTTCAAAACTAATATTTTATAACCAATTATATACAAAGGATAAGAGAACGAACCAATCTATGATGTTTTTATTGAAACACCTATTTATAATGAGTCGACCTATGGTGAATCATATTTTGATCCTTTCCCTTTGGTTGAGGAGTCTCACTTTGATAAATCAATCTTTGTTGAGTCACTTATTAATGAATATAACCACGTTTGGGAAAATCATTATCTCAACAATTATCTTATTTTTAAATAACCTCCATTTGATAAGCTATTCTCTATGGATTTGTCTCGAATTTTCCCCCTCATTGTAGAGTCTCACCTTGACAAACTAGTCTCTATGGACTCACCCCTTGAGTTGTTCCCTACCTAGACCAACCAATCTATGTTAAACCCTTCTTAGATGAATCTATTTTTGAAGAGCCTATTATGCCATCATAGGTTATTACTTGTCCAATACTAAACATTCAATTGGACATCATTGTCACAGTATGCACACCAATTGAATAATCAAAAATAGAGTTAGGTTTTATTTTTCAATAAATATCATATTTAACATCAAAATCAAAATCAATGTTAGTCTCAACATTGGATTTAGAGTCCCTTGAATTAGACTTAGCTTCAAAATATGAATACATTCATGGTTATTATAACATTGGTTACACATGCATTGCAGATCAATTTGAATATATTTGTGATCCATGATTTTTGAGGGTGATTACTTCAACATCAACACAAGTTATCCTAGTATTTTCTATAAGGATTGTGCTACCTTGTACCATTCCGTTACCATTCCACATGCCATTAACACCAACCAACCTAGACATTATATTGAAATTCCACCTCCCACAAATGTCGATTGGGATTGATAGAATCATACGTTGTTGAACTACATCCATGGTGACATATCAGTTGAAGACTATCAAAGGGGCCAAAACCACATTCACGTAGAAAAAGAAAAACCTCCTAGTGAAACCTTTCCAGAGGTGCTAGGGGAAATCACAGTCCAAACTGAACATCTTCTAGTGAAACCTTGTTTGAGGCACTAAAAGACAATCAAAGTCAAAATTCAATGTTCCTTAGTTAAACCTTTTCAAAGGCACTATGGGACAATTAAGATAACTTTATTGGTAAAAACTTCTTCGAGGCACCAATAGGTGAGCACAATAACTCTTTAATTCTTGATGGAGACAATATTAAAGATAACATCAATACAACATCCACTCTATAACATAATCAGATGGTAGCTACTCTCAATCTCAAACAATAAAAAAATTTAGTGGTCTTATTGAGATAATATTCAGAAGTCTTTGACCCCACCACAAAGAAAATTATGTTGAATCTAGAATTAACAACATTGTGTGTGCTTAAAAATCCCAATATTCATTTATTATACAACCATTATAATCCATTTATTTAATCTAGACCTATATTACATTGCTAAATTAGACTTATCAACCAATATTTATCCTTATTTATCATCCCTAGCCACACTTTCGTTTATAGAGACTATGAAAACATCTTGTCTTGAATTTTGGAGGAAATAAAATCAATGACTAGTGAAGATCACAATAACATTATTAGAGTCCAAATCAATAACCTTTTCTTGATAGAGCAACTATTGATAAGGGGTGTGGGATAATAATTTAAACATTTGACCATTCTGGTTATATCATATGCTGATTAGGATGAGCGTCTTCACATCAACAGGAATAACAAAAACATTTACCTTGATAAAACTATTTACCTTGCCTTTTCTATTTGCCATTCACCTTATCATTATTTCATAACCTGCCATTCACCTTACCTTGTCACTTGAGGGAAACCCTATTACCATTATAGCTAATTTCCATCCTATCATATTCTTTGTATCATACCCTATACCATTATACCATACCTTCATTATCAACCAATGTTATTTTTACCCTCCCTGTTAACCCTTTTGACCTAGGTTCCACTACATTGGTTCTTTTAGAAGCTTCAATGAGAGGATTTAAACCAAATTTTAGTAGTTAATTTAGTATTCTAGATAGAGGTAGTATCTTGGATGAGCCCTAGATGCCCCCTTGAGGGAGTTTTTGGCAAATAAAGTCAGTGATCAGTCCTTTGAAAGAAGGAAAATGATGAGACCTAAAGGTAAAGGGGGTAGAAAAGAATGATTTTCCCAAAGGTGGTTATAATTAGTGGCATACAGAAATGCCCTAGTTAGATAGAGAAAAAGGATGATTTACCCAAAGGTGGTTATAATAGTCATTATAACATGGTAAAAAGATGATGATTTTACCAAAGGTGGTTATAATCATTAACAAAATGAAAACATGTCTCAGTTGGGTGGATAGAGATAATGATTTACCCAAAGATAGTTATAATCATTAGCAAAATGAAAAATTTTTCCAATTGGGTGAGAGAATGATAATGATTTGCCCAAAGACAATTATATTTATGAGTAAAATGAAAACATGCCCTAGTTGGGTGGATAAAGATAATGAGTTATCCAAATGTATTTATAATCATTATCACAATTAAAACATGCCTTGGTTGGGTGAGAGAATGATAATGATTTGCCCAAAGGTGATTATAATCATGAACACAATGAAAACATGCCCTAGTTGGGTAGATAGAGATAATGATTTTCCCAAATGTGGTTATAATCATTAGAAAAATGAAAACGTGCCCCAGTAGGGCAAGAGAAGAATAATGATTTGCCTAAAGGCAATTATAATCATTAAAATCCAAATAGATTGAAACATAATGATTTGATCAAATGTAGTTATAATCATTGGCAATACAGTTGGAACAATATGGCAAATTAGAAAAGGGAGCTTACTAATTGAATCCATACTCACAGAGCAAGAATAAGGTGGTACAAAAGAGAAAGATGAATTTGGTCAAACTATTAGTATCAAGATGCACGTCCTAACTATCAAGGATTAAAATTCATTCATGATTTAATTACTTTGTATTTAGGTAAGGATTTGGATAGATCAAGAATTTATCAGGTGACCAAGGAGGAGTACCAAAACATCATTGATTATAAGATTTCTTGATCTAATTTTTGATATAGCAGATGATAGTATGCATCATGATATAAAAAATCATGATAACTTAGCCATAATATGTATAATTATTGACACATAATCTAAGAAACATTTGAAAATAATGCACCAATGATAAAAACCATGATGATAATGTTGACATATGAATATGGATGGACTTAAGTATAATGCAAAAGGAATCACCCAATGAATGTAGATATACTAAGTCAAGGCACAAAAATTAAAACAAACAAACATAAAAATAAACAAATAAATAGAAAGACCAAACATCAATAAACCAAAAACAACAAAACACTAAGAAACAAAAAGTGAACAAAACAATCAACAAAAACACAAACTATGGTTAATCACAATATTAGTGCAAATAGAAGACAAATTATTCATGCATGTGTAATAGAGGTTTTACTCTTGGTGATAGGGTGATCCCTAAGTTAGATAGTAATGATGCAGGTATAACAACACAATAAAAATAGCACAAGGTTGCCCTTAGGCTATAGGGAAGAAATGACACAAACAAGATAATAGATATTTCCCCTAGGTTATAAGAGACAATGAAACAAATAGATAAAATGGGGGGAATATAAGAAAATGAAGGGGTAGTCAAGCTGACTCTAGATGCATGAGGCAAGTGGACATTACTTACATAGTTCCATGGATGCAAGATCTAATATAAACTTCAGTCTAAATGTAATTCTCTTAAGATATGGGATAGAAGAAAATGATGATAAAAAAAAACATGAGTATGCTATAGAGAAAATAGGAATGATCTCACAAAACATCGATAACATTTGAAATAGAGAATGCTCGTAAAATGGTGAGAGTGTAGGATGAAGCTTAGTGGTCATTAATATATCAAAGTCGATACATAATGCATACAATAAAAACTCACAATAAGGCAAGATCATATGGATTTAGGCTAGTAAAGATGGGGAAAAGGGTGACTAAGCCGACCTCAATAGGAATTGAGCACTACCTACATAGTCTTAGAATGGGACCTCAAATCACTATAGTTATGCCTTACAATAGAGGGATTGAACTAGGCATCAACAAGTTTTTGAATTAAGAAAATGGCACATTATAACATAGGAATGGAAAGGTGATATGACAATGCATGGTAAATGTATTGATCCTAATTTACTCATAAGTGGTTATAATTAAGAAACAATAGTATGAGTCAATGATACTAATTTTCCCAAAGGTAGTTATAATTAATATCATGGAGTGGGACACTTATTTTCTCAAAGGCAGTTATAATCAAAAACACATACAATGAAATGAAATAACAAATGAAGGATATAACTACCAAACCACTATCATACCAGTTCAAGATATGACCTCTATCTAGAATACTAATAAACTACTAAAATTTGGTCTAAATCCTCTTGCTAAAGGTGTTAGAAGAACTAATGGAGTGAAACCAAAGTCAGAAGGGTTGAGAGGGAGGGTAAAAATAACATTGGTTGATAGGGAAGTTATGGTATAGGAGTATAGGGTATGATACAAAGAAGATGATAGGATTGGAATTGGTTATAATGGTAATAGGGTTCCCCCAAGTGACAAGGTAAGTGAATGGTAGGGTATGAAACAATGATAAGGCAAATGGCAAATGGAAAAGGCAAGGTAAATAGTTATGGCAAGATAAATGTTTTTGTTGTTCTTGTTGATGTGGAGATGCTTATCCTGATCAACATATGATACAACCAGAATGGTCAAATGTTTAAATTGCTAGCCCATACCCCTTATGAATAGCTGCTCTATCAAGAAAAAGTTGTTGATTTGGACTCTAATAATATTATTGTGATATTTACTAGTCATTGATTCTATTTCCTCCAAACTTTGAGATAAGTTATCTTTTTAGCCTCTGTAAAGGAAAGTGTGGCTTGGGATAGTAAATAAGGATAAATATTGGCTGATAGGTCTAATTTGGCAATGTAATATAGGGTTGAAATGAATAAATGGATTATAATGGAATGCATAATTATTGGGCAACAAATGAATATTAGGATTTTAAGGGACACACAATGTTATTGATTTCAGATTCAACATAATTTTATTTGTGGTGGGGTCAAAGACTTTTGAATATGCTCTTGATAAGACCACCATATTTTTATGTTGTTTAATTCTTAGAGTAGCTAACATCTAATAATGTTTTAGTTTGGAAGCTATATTTATGTTATCTTTAATAATGTCTCCATCAAGCAGTGAAGAACTGTTGTGTTTAGCTATCGACACCTCAAAAAGGTTTTTACCAATAAAGTTGTCTTGATTGTCCCATAGTTCCTCCAAAAATGTTTCTCTAAGGAATGCTAAATTTTGACTTTAATTGTATTTTAACACCTCAAACAAGGTTTCACTAGAAGATGTTAAGTTTGAATTTAGATTACTCCCTAACACCTTCATAAATATTTCACTAGGAGATTGTTCTTCTTCTACATGAATGTGGTCTTGGTCCCCCTTATATTATTTAATTGATATGTCACCATGGATACAATTCAACAAGGTATTATTTTGTTGGTCCCAAACGATAGTTATGGGAGATGGAATGTCAATATAATGGCTAGGTTGGTTGGTGTTAATGACATGTGGAATGGTAATTGAATGGAAAGAACCATCAAAATCTTTGTAGAAAATACTAAGAGAACTTGTGTTGATGCTGAAGTAATCATCCTAAAAAATTATGGAAGGATCACAAATATTTCCAAATTAATCAACAAGGCATGTGTAACCAATGTTATAACAACCATAAATGTATTTTTTAATTCTGATGCTGAGTCTAATTCAAAATACGTTGAATTAAATGTTGATATTGATGTTGATTCTACTTTTGATGCTAAATCTGATATTGGTTCAAAAATAGAACCTGATTCTAATTCTGATTCTTTAGCTGATGTGAATGTTACTACAATGATATATGATTGAATGTTTTCTATTAGAAAAGTAATGGCCTATGATGGCATAATGGCATTTTTGAAAATAGATTCATATAATAAGGGCTTAACATACACTGTCTCATCTTTGTGAATCTCCTCAAAGAGAGGGAACAACTCGAGGGGTGACTCCATAGAGACTAGCTTATCAAGGTGAGACTCTGTAATGAGTTTGAAAAGGTTAAGAGATAACTCCATAGATACTAGCTTGTCAAAAGGAGGATCTTTAAAAATATGACAATGATCGAGATAATGATTTTCCCAAAGCCAGTTATAATCATTAAGAAGTAACTCAATAAAGATGATTTGTTAGAGTAAAACTCCTCAACTAAAGGGAAATGATATAAAGTGATTCACCATAGGTTGACTTATCACAAATAGGTGTTTCAATTAAAAAATCATAGATTGTCTGGTTATTTTTGCTTTGGTTTATAATTAGATGTAAAATATCAATTTTGAACACATCCTAGTCTTCAAATGATGGCTCTTGGAGAGGTACTAATTGGATTTATTGGGGTTCAATGATCAACATGGATTTTCTGAAGTGGAGTAAGCTTGGCATTCTATGATGAATGATAGGTTGTTCAATAATGACCTATTTGTGAATAAAATCATCTATGATGTGATCAACAAAGGTTGGTTAATAGTCTAGGATTAAAAATATGGCCCATCTAGTTGTAATTATGCAACCTTATTGGGATAATGAGATACCATAGTTGGAAGGGCTTGTAATGGTAATGCAAGGGAATTACAAAGCTTAGTTATTAACATAAGCCAAAGGAGGATGGATTTGAATGGTAATCGATGGATGTTGTGAATTTTAGTTTCTAACACAAGTCAAAGGACAAGGGCTTGAAATGGTAATCATTTGGAATTGTGGAGCTTGGTTGATAACACAAGAAAAAAATATGAGGGCCTAGAATGGTAATAGATGGGCTTTGTGAAGCTTGGTTTTTAATTCAAGCTAAAGGAAGAGGATTAGAATGGTAATGGATGGATATTGTGAAGCTTGGTTGAGAATGTAAGCCAAAGGATGAGGGCTTGGAATGGTAATGGATGGATGTTGTGAAGCTTGGTTGTTAATGCAAGCTAAAGGATGAGGGAATAGAATGGTAATGGATGGGTGTTGTGAAGCTTGGTTTCTGACATAAGCCAAAGAATGAGGGCCTGGAATGGTAATCCTTGGGCACTATAGAGCTTGGTTGCTAATGTAGGCCAAATGAGGATGTCTTAGTATGGTAATCCTTGGATGATATGGAACTTGGTTTCTCTTGTAGGGCAAAGGATGAGGTCCTACTATGGTAATACTTGGATGATTTGGATCTTAGTTGCTCATTCAGACTAAAGGAGGATTAATGGTATAGGATAGGATTGGGTACAATTATCATTGAAAGTGAGAACATCATATATTAATTAGCCCAAATAAGGGAAATCTTAGCATATGATAATTGGCATGGTTAGGTTTGGAAATTATCCCAAAGAAGGAAGGAAGTCTTGGTCTATGAAAATGGTCTTGTTCTAAGTCTAGGTTTGAAAGTGATATTGGTCTAGGAATGGAGCCATTCTCCAAAAAATTGATCAATGTTAAACTCAATCCAAAATCTCTAATGTCAAATGTCTCACACAAATGGTCAAGTGAATGGATAACTCCAAATGCCAAACCTGATAGAAAGTGTTTTAAAAAATTCTAATATAGGTCTAAAAACAAAAATGGTTGTTAGGTATTTGGGAACAAGGAACAAAGTTAGGATTGAACAACTATGTCTAAAACAAAGAGGTAAGATGTTAGGACTCTTAAAAACATGACACAAGAGCTAGACTTAGAAGATACTAGGTCTAAGAAGTAGAAAGGTAAGTGTTAGGTCTTTTGGAAACATGACATAAAAGCTAGACTTGACACAATATAAGTCTAAGACAAAGGGGATTTGTTAGGTCTAAGAAGTAGAAAGGTAAAGTAACACAAACTATAGATTTGGCACAAATTAGGTCTAAAGGCAAGATAATTAATCTAATTTTTTTGAAACACATTGACTCAAACTAGGCATTGAAATTTAAACATAAAATTAACCCTTGGTAAAAGATATCAGACTTTAGGCACATGGAAGATAGACTACTCCCCAAATCTAGGCATAAAAAAAGGCTTCAAATTGAGCAAGGAACTAGTCTAAGTTGCACAATCAAAAAGTGAGAGATAAATGTCTAAGCCAAAATTACATGAGGCATAGTCATAAACCAATCAATGTTTTAATCTAAACTTATCAAGACCAATTTAGAGCTTAATTTATAAGGCTTTGTTTTTGAAATGGACAACAAGCTAGACCAAAATGGATGGCATAACAATACTAAACATAGACCAAAAAGGCACACATGGTTTTGAAATTTTAATTGGATACAAGTCAAGAAGTCTTTAAAATAATGCAAGCAACATAATTATTCTATCATGATCTAAAGTTATGATAGATGGTTTGTTTCAAAACTCTAAGGTAGAAAACTTGGAATGAAATGGGCTATGTAACAATGCCCCTTTCACAAGTGACAAACACACACATAAAATTTTGACAATTGACTAAGGCAAAATGTTGTGTCAAATAGACAACATAACACCTCTTTAAGAAAAATATTGATGTGAAAAAATGACTTGTTTTGGGATGTGGTATGATAAACATATAGTGTTGAATCAAGATAATGCAAGTAAAAATGAAAAACAACAAAAACACCTAAGTGTATCATCTTAATCTTAAAAATTGACAAGGTGGCTTCATACAATCAAATTCCATCTATATACTTTCTCTTGAGAGTAAATTATGTTTTTAATCCAAAAAAATTAAATGCACATGAAAAATAGGATTTTTAGGCCCCTTCTTATCTCAAGAGTTCATACGGTGATCTGTAACTTTGGGCTACTCACCCTGTATTGATAGTATATCTGTGATAAGTGGGGTTGTCTAAAAACTATTAATTTTTCTATGTTCTAAATGGTCCCATATGTGTGATTAACATTAGGGCACAACATGTTATTTGGATCCACATTAACTGGCTTATTATGAAAAGGTCTTGTCCCTTTCACAACCATTGCATCTATCAATTACTTAGTGTACTAATACATTCGAGCTAAAGATAGATTCTAAGGTAGTCTCTTACTAATAAATCTTGATTAACCACTCAAACAAGCATCTTAGTAAATCAACCTCAATTTGTATAACCCTACCATGGAGTGGGTTTGAAGTGATGCTAGGAGATGAATTCTTAGGTCAACACTTCCCTAGAGAACCCATGGGGAGGTGATGAACTCCCACCCACAAGCCAAAATGCATGAAAAAAAATTTGAGTGGGACTTTAAGGTTATTTTGGGATCACCCAAATCACTCAAATTTTGGGGAAGGACTTAGCGACTTTACTTACATGATTTTAGACAAAGTGACAAATGAAATAAGTGAAGCATTTTTTATCACACAAGTTCCCTAAAGGGGATGGGGGAGAACATACACACTAAACTTGGCTTAGCAAACAGACACACAATAATAATCATACAAATTAAAACTCTTATGAGTATTTAACTAGAGTGTGATTTCATTTTTATAGCACCAAACAAAATATGGCATGAAGTTTAGTCCCTTTGCATTGTTTAAGAACTTTGAAAAACAAAAATGACTCAAGTAAAAGATTTTTAAAACACCAAATTTAAATATGAGTCTCGAATCTTAAAGTGCTAAAAAATGTCTTTTTTTGGTCTTTGGGTCCTGCAAAAGATGTTAGGGGGTCCTTGTTCTTCGAATCTAAAAGCAAGTGAACAAATGGATTTTGAAATTTAGCTCTTGGGTTTCAAATTTTCTTCACACAACCCAAAATTGTAGATACACAAAGCAATACTGTAACTTTTCTTGAAAAACTATAACTAGTTAGCACAAAACTCTACTTCCTATAGATCAAAGCATTAGTGTAAAACTATGAGTCTATAGAGAAAAAATGTAGATCTATAGTGCAAAACTATAAGTCTATAGTGTAATATCACGATTTTCTTACAAAATAAAGGGTTAAAGTAATATCACAAATCTATAGGGAAATAACACAGATCACAAAGGTAATATCATGAATATATAATGTAAAATCATAATTATTAAGTAAATACCATAGATTTGAAGACTAAATTTTAAATCTTCAGGCAATACCAAAAGTCGTGAAGGCAATATCATGAGTTTCTACGGAAATATCATACATTTACAACACAATATCATAACTTCCTACAAAACCACTACTTATCAAGACAAAATCACTAATTATCAAAGCAATATCACTACTTATCAAGAAAAAATACAACTACAAGGTCGTGATATTATCGTGCAATATCAAAATTCTTTGATGCAATACCATGATTATAGAGAAAAATTATGATTTCATAGAATAAAAACATGATTTCTTATAAGATGTTCGTGAGATTTCAATATCCATGTTTTTGGTCAGCAAGATAGGATTTTGACATGAAAATTGTTATAAAGATGTCCTAAAATGCCTTGAGAAGAATTTTTTGGGGTTCGAGTCCCACTGGGCATGCCATCAATGTGAATAAGGAATCTATAGATGGGAGGTTAGTGTAGTTTTAGTTAAGCAAATAATTTCAAATAAAAAAACTAAACACTAACACCTCTAGCCTAGACACTAGGGAGAGCATAAGTAATAAACATGCAATGAAAACATAGATAGAAAACAAAATAAATCATCCTTTTACCTTATTTTTAGTTTCAAAATGGCTTGCTGAAGTGGCTTGCTCAGCTTTATGTATCAAAAAATCTTTATCAATGAATCTCTATTTGCTCCACCTCTCCTGAGAACATTGGATTGGAAAGTTGGCTTATCAATTTGGCATGGTAACACTACTAGAGAAGGTTTATTTCATCTATTTGAGCATAATAACTTTACACTAAAAGAGCTTGTTGATCAATAGGTAGGGCCTTGTATTTATAGCCTCCAAAGTTAACTCTCACCCAAAGTGAGTTAAGGTTGAGTATAAACATGGAATGAGTTTAAACTAACCCTAGGTGAGTTGAGGTTAACTCTAGTTGAGTTAAAAAGGTGTCATGTAATTATTATTTTTAATTATGATTTTCAATTAATAGGCATATCTCTCAAATTAGATATTTTGAGATATTTTGGGAGAGCTTGACAACTCATAAAGGCAATGATGAAAAGGTTTGATATTTTGAATTTTGAAATTAGACATTTTGAGATATTTTGGGAGAGCTTGACAACTCATAAAGGCAATGATGAAAAGGTTTGATATTTTGAATTTTTTATTTTTAGATATTAATTAATTATAAATGGATAATTTAGCTAAGAATTTAATTTGGTTTAATTAATTGATTCATTTTGATTAGCATTTTATCTCTTTTAAGAATTGTTCAAGTGCCCCACTTAATGGGTCCATACACCAAACTGTCAATTGTTAGGTCGTAAGGTGATTGATGATAAATCTATGAGAGGTTATTATTGTGTATGATATAATAACCCAAATAGGGATGCTTCAACATGATTTTGAGCATTGATGAATGTTTTATGAATGAAATTGGGACATTTAGTTATTAATAGGTTTAATTTTCAATGTTTGGTATAAATTAGTTTAAAGTTTGGTCGAAATCTAGTTTTGTCTAGAATGGGGTGTCTACATTATACACTTTTTCCATTGATGATTAAGTAAGGATTGTTACTGCACACTAATCAATATTATTTTACCATTTCTTGGCCATTTTTATTTAAGTAAGGATTTTTAATACTTTCACATTGATGTTTGATTACCATTTCACTTGTATCCTTAGTTTGACTTGGTTTGTTTGCTTTTCTTACTTAAGGTTTATTTATTTGAGTTTTTTGGTCATTTAGTAGCCTTGAATTTTAAATTACCTAATTCAATCTAATTTTGACTTGGTCATTTGGTCCTAACTTATCACTTATCACTCCATCTTACCAAATTTCCAATTACATCTTACTTACACCATTTTAGTTATCTTGGCTTTCCTATGTTTGTTTGTTTTTGATCTTTAGTTTTGTATCATTTGGTTTGTCCAAAGTAGTTTTTGTGCCATCCAAGATCAAAGCTACAAACACAATAGACAACCATACAATGATAAAGTAAGTCAAGGTACGCATACATTAATTTTATTTTTTAGTTATTTTATGCTTTAAAATACTATAATTTGTTTAGATTTAGTGTTATGTGTTGATATGTTATTTTCTTGAAGCACCATATCATGTTACACCTGAGTGACACATGATGAGATTTGAGTGGGGCATATATATATACACATAATATTTTAAAACTTTATCAATTAATGATGATTTCTTTTAGTAGAAACCCATCAAGTCTCAATCTCTCTGAGTGCATGTCTCAAAGGGTGTATTGGGAAAGGGGTGGACAAACCATTAGAGCTTCATAAGATTGTTTTCCCCTATACCAGTACTTGATATTTACACAAATTTATCCTATATACTTACCTAAGCTTCAACACCTCTCTTACACACTCCCCCAAGTAATTAACCCCCTTACTTAGCCCTTTTATAAGCCTAGAACATTTTTTAACATTTATCATACACTGTCAGCATGGGTCAACCCTGTATCCTAATTGATATTTACATATTATGGGTCTAAATTAAGATTGGCCAACCTAGACCAAGATCTAACTTTTTTTATCAATCAATGATATAGAGTCAAGTTGGCTGACCCTATCAGCTAAATTTTTAGAAAGTTTTAGGGTTAGATTCAACTACATATAAACATTCATTTTTCCATTTCTTAGAGAGAATAGAGTTAATTATTCATTAATGCTTCTTTACAATCTACTTTTCAACCATTATACTTGAGGATTTATTGCTTAGGGTTTATACTTGGAGAAGAGTCTTGTCTTGTGGAAAAGTATTGGATGCTTAGGCCTTTCTTAGGGATCTTTACAAACCACAACCTCTTGCAAAGCACCTTTGGCCAAGGGAGAGGTTGAGTCTCAATGATTTAATCTTTAAGGTAAGTATCTCTAACTTTAATCCTCTATTTTAGTAGATAAAAGTAACATAAGTAATGGATTTTGAATAAATTTCTCTCTCCATGTATTAGGATTATATCTATACATAGCTTAATTAAAATTATTCTATGCATGTTTAATTTTTACATTTATTACCCCCACTTTGTGCCACAAGATTTGGTGAGCACTAGATTATATTTTACTTTACTTATTATTTACTTAGTGAATATGAAAAGATAAGACCTAGATAGAGTTATTACATAGTGTTGATTGAATAGAGGTTTTAGAACCCTCTCTAATGATGTTATTATGGTAAGATATCCCTTGGTTAGGTTTAGTGGATCCATCTTGGGCATAACCCCAAATAACTAATGTATCAACAAATGGAAGTGTAATTAGGATTTATATTCTCCAAGATAATATTGGTTAATAGGTCAACTACATTTTCCTTTGTATACACTTGATAGTGGCAAGGCCTCCCATTAGTATTTTGGGATGTACCTAGGTTGGTCCTACATCTTGATAGAAGTAGCTACCTCAGGTCTTGGCATTTTCTATTTTTCCTATGCCCTTTCCTCCACACATGTTTCTTCTATGGTTTGAGCATGTAGAGGATCACCCAGATATGCCTTTAAACAACTAAACTGTTTGGATTAAGGTCCATGTTGTCAGATTTGTTCTTCTCCACATATGCATGCATCCCTAAGAAAACATAAATATTATGAAGATTATAGAACTCAATTTCAATATTATCCACATTAATATTCATAGGGTGCACATCCATAATGAAATTTACTGAGTCCATGAAGTATTTGGCAGTGAAAGCATAGGGAAATTTAATCCACCCTAACAAGTTGTCTATGGTTGCCACCCAAATATACATGAGAGAATAGGGTTAATTTACAAAAAATTGATCATAGGGTTATATATACATTGACAACTCCTTTGGTACATGCCATTCATTCCCAATTGCATCCTTGATGTCATCAAACTAACCCTTCATCTTGGCTTTGTATAAGGGTGTGATGGCACTAGGGCAAGTGAATTTATTAAACTATTCAGTAGGGGACTTATGTTTTTTTGGGTAAACCCACTTTAGTTCTTTTCCCAATTACTTTGGGATGTCAATCTCATAAAAAACTAGAAGTAGAAAATTACTCCCCAAGGAAACTTGTGGTTGGGTAGATGATGTGCCTTCATCACATCTTGAACAATTTTCTTGGCAAAGTACAAGGACTAATTATAATTTAATCCCTTAGAAATTTAGCTGGTGACATAAAGGTGGACCATATCCACCTCCTTACACCAATATATTACACCTATCTTGGTCATGGCCAAGCATGCATATACTTTAATTGTGGGATCCTCTAGGATAGTAATGTATATAGCATGGTCTTCTTTCTTATACTTTATTACCACTATAATTATTTTAATTTATACCTAATATTAAATATCTTCATTGAGATCAAATCTAAAACAATGTAACCTAGTTACTCTATTGATCCATTTAGTGGTGATCCTCATTCTACACCTAAAAAAGTAGAGGTAGTCTTTGTGAATGTGTGATATTAAGAACCAAAATGCCTCATGCAATTTTTAAAAATATGGTAGCTTGAAGAGTTGGAGCACCCACACATCATCCAATAATTTTTAGACTATGAGATCATATATGATCTCATTTGAGGTGTTTTAGCACTCCACTCAGTAGTCTTGATTTAAGTTGGCTTCATTGCTAGTCTAACAATGATTGTAGTATAGAACCTGACATGTGGAAACCTTAGACTCTAAATAATCTATATGTAGCACTATCTTTGGGTATTTAATATATTCAATCATAAAATAAGGGGTAGATGATGTTAAAATGACCTTTTTATCTACATGTGCCATTTATGGTGTTTGTTTGATAGGGGACCCTTCCCTCAACCCTGCTGAGTCCTTACCTTGCATGCTAATTTCATTAAAATATTATTATTGAAAGAACATAGGACCTCATTCTTCCATGCCATTGAAATCTTCAAATTCAAGAATAACTATAAGTGGATCTATTTTCCTAAATTTATAATTTGACTACATCACCAATTGGGGTCATCAAAGGTTAACACATAATCGACCAATTCTCCTAAATGTATACATCTTGACTTCTCTTCCATAGACCTAAAATACTTTGGCTCCCTACTTCAACATCATATAATGGTGGACCTATCACCTTAAAACCTACAATTTCTCTTATCTACTTATGTGGATGCATTTCTACTTTTCTTTCCTTGAAAACACATTGCTTCAATCTCTTTATCATTTTTGTAAATGGGAGCATTGCGTAATCACCTTGTCTATTATTGGTTTTTTCTTATTTGATATCTATAATTATTCAAGTTTTCAATCGTAACAAAATGGAAATGAGAAGCCTTATGGACTTTATAAGGATATCCTAAATTTTTGCATTTACTCTTCCATGATGCATTAATTTTATCCACGTCACCATTAATCACTTCAGCCATTAATTCTCCAAATGGCATTCTTTGATGTCTATTCAACATGATTATCAATCATACCACTTTGTCATTAGAAATTGCATGCCCCATTATTTATTTAAGAGTTATTTCACCTTCTGCATAGTGCATGCCAATTGTAATAATTTAAATTTTACATTTTCATGGTGGGAACTACCTTTTCTAATTTAACCCACTTTGTGATGGTTTTTCCTTTGCCATCTTTGTTTCATGTTTATGGGTCACATAATACCTCTTATGAGCCTCATTTTACCTTTTATACACATCCTTCACATTTCCTATTTTGTGTGGATTTTCCTTACACTGTATCTTGCATGCCCCATTGCCTCTTGAGTTTTGATCTTACTCTATGATCCCACATGGTTTTTAAATCATTTATTTTACATGTTTCCTTTACATTCCTCCTCTTGAATTATTAATTTATGCATTTATTTCATGCTTCCTTTATGTGATTTTAGATTAAGTAATGCACCCATGTCTACAACCTACCCCACATTAAAATTTGTGTGCTCCTCCATGTCATGTCATATCATAATGTAATTCATTTCAAGTAAGAAAAAGAGTATGAAATACCAAATGAGTATAAAAAAATGTTGAAATAATTATAAAAGGCACAACCAATTCCATGATTATTTGAAAATTGAAACAAAGTCTTAAACTAACCTAGTGGCATATGCCTTATTCACTAAATTGAAGAATTAAATAGAATGGTAGGGCCAGAGCTGATTACCATTGAAGTGGCCTAGAAGGAATTGGCCATATAATCTTTTCAATTTGTAAGCACCTATTAGATGCATATTGTGATCAATAAATGGGACATCCTAGTGGATCTATAGTTTACCTAAACGGTGCAAAAACTTTGAATCATAGACTAGGACATACATACTAGGATGAAAAACTTTGGTTTTGATATGCCTATCTAGTTAAACTTCTTATTTTTTATTTTTGACTCCTTAGATCCAATGTGTAAGGAAGCATGTTTCATCTAGTTAAATTAGAGTATTTAGATATAATTTTAAATATTATTCATCATCCAATACATATAATATATAAAGAAGGAATAAGGCAATCTATCAACAAAATTACTTCAGTGCCAAAGATAAGATTAAAATGAGTACTCTTGTTCAACCTTTTGTATGTGGTCCCATAAGACTTTGAAAACTTGATTATCCCAATCAGTGTGATTGATGTTTCAAATATTGGTCATTGTGTTACCTAGGATCCTATTGCAGGCTTCATTTGTGCCATTAGCTTAAGGGTGTATGGAGTGGTTTTATGGTGCACAATCATAAATTCAACCAAGAAGATGCATATTTTATCATTAAGAAAGTGAGTTCCATAATCACTTGTTACGACTTATAGGGCATACATACCTTGTGATGATATGTTCTCATAAAAATATGGTAGTGGTCACAATAGTACAATCATTATTAGGTACTACTTCAACTCAACGTGTGATATAATATGTGGTAGTAATAATGTACCACACACCAGTCCATTGTGAAACTAGTTGAATGGGTGCAACAAAATCAATAACCCATTTCTCAAATGGTTCATGAGCAAGTATTATATGAAGAGGCATAACATCCCATTGATTTAGTTTACCTATGCACTAAGAAATATCACATTGGCATGTATAAACTTTGGCATCTATGAATAAGGTGGGCCACCATAATCTAGCTAGTAGAAACTTTTGTGTTGACATCACCAGCATAATGTCCTCCAATTCCTTCATGGACATTTTGAAGGAGTTTTGTGTAATTGTGATGCATTACACACCTTTTTAGTATTTCATCCTAGCAAATTTTGTACAAGTCTCCATCAATAATCTTGAATGGGGTAACGTGTACAACTAGTTGCTTTTCCTCTTGGGTGGTAAGGTTATCTAGTGTGAACCCTATTGCAAGAGAAACATCAATTTAATCCAATTCTTTGGGATTATGCATAACTTAAATTTTTTTACATTGGGTAAACTATCCTCTATTGTGAATGGTGATTCACCATATTGAAAACATGATAGATGGTTGGGATTGAAATTAACTTTACCTAGTCTTATGACGATAGAGAATTGGAATTCTAGAAAAAGAATAATCTATCGATAAATGTGTCTATGCAAGACTAACTTATTTAATAAATACTTGAGTGATTCATAATCTATATATAATACAAATGGGGTTTCCAACAAGTATTGGTGAAACTTTTTAAGTTTATAAAACATAGATAAGGCTTGACAGTCAGTTTTGGAATAGTTTCATTCTAGTAGTGTGAGCTTCTGACTTGTAAAATAAATAGGATGATCAAGGTTTAAATCACTAGGTTGTGCTAGGATAACACCTATTACCATGCCTAAATTGTTGACATGTACATCAAATGGTTGGTTCTAGTTCAAGAACTAGAGAATGGGTGCAGTCATCAATTTGTTTTTTAGGATCTCAAACACTTGTTAATGTTGAGCTATCCATAATAATAGACCATTATCCTTGAGTAGTTATTCCATTAGGGTGTTTATGTTAGCATAAATTCAAATGATCTTCTGATAGTACCCTATGTGACTTAATAACATGAAGAATTTTTATTGAGTGGTTGGTGTTGAGAGTTGGACAATGATCTTACTTTTAGCCAGATCTACCAATAAGCCATATAGATAAATAATATGTCCCAAAAAGATCCCAAAAGGGGTGGGTTTCTTTAGATTTAGGGAAATTTGAAGCTACCAACAATGTTCCATCATGAGGAACATATTGTCATAATGGTGGTACACTAAACCATACATGGTATAATCATCCAAGTACACCTAGAGGAACTTGTGGATGAAATACTTTAAAGCCTCCACCATAATGCATGAGAACATGGTTGATGCATTTTTAAGGCCAAAGGGCATAAAATTATATGAAAAATAACCCCATTTAGTTTTAAAGGTTGTGTTTCCATTATATTATTCAATTATTTAGACTTGGTGATAGCCAAAAATCCATCAGTGAATGTGTAGATCTCACAACCTATAACACCTTCCAAAATATCCTCAGTAAAAGGCATTGGTAAAGGGTTTGTTACACATAACACATTGAGTAGCCTATAATCCACACAAATGTGAATGTGACCATAATTTTTGATTCTTATCACCATGGGACTAACCCATTATTATTCATCAACTGGAGTAATAAATCCAACATGAAACATGCTATCGATTTCCTCTTTAACACAAACACATAGACTTGGGTTCATCTGATATGATTGTTTCCTCACTGATCGAGTTCCTTCAACTAAATTTATGTGAATTTATCCCAAAAGTGGATGCACTCATTTAATTTATATGTAGTTACATGGGAAAACATCTTGGTACTCATGCAAAAGTTTAAAGATCTTGGTTATCTAGTTTAGGTGCATTATCTATTCTAATGTTTTGTTGAACTATTTGGAGTGGCATAAAATACAATTTTTTATTATACCGCATTGTATATGTAACATCATGTACCCCACACTCTGTATTCATATTTAAATGGTTAAATGATGGATCTATTTGATCAAAACTAGTACCCCCATCAACTTGGTACATAACCTTTTTCTTATCCTTTCAGATATGATCTTGATGGTCATATTCAGAGTGGAAGTTTGGTTCTAATAAAGCCTTGGTAGGAATACCAAGTTCATGGAATATGGCCAAATTATCCTTAGTTATTCCATGTATGTGACATATTTGATCTTCAACTGATGCCTAATCATCCATAATGATGATGAATCACTTATAGAGACAAATTCAAATCCATTATTGGTGAAGAAAATGAAAAGTAGATCATGTTTGATGCAATTCTTGGTATTTGTGTCTCTACACATTTCTTGGTGAATGTATCATGCCCTAGCCCAGACATGCATAGTAACATAAAATGCAAGTATCCATAAAAATTATGATAAAAATGTTTCATTAGAATTTTAAAGCCTTTCACATTATGTTATATGTTATTTCAGAGAAGTAATACCACTATTACTTAGGGTGGCACAAACACAATTTCCATGATGGAAGTGATTATGCATAGATATATATACTTGTTCCAATTTATTCAATTGGTATCGATGAGTAGACCACCATCGAGTAGTTACCCCTTGAAATAAAAATATGATCATGTAGAACCTTTCATCTTCATTAACATAGTAATCCTATAACTACTATAATTATTTCCAAACCTTCATCTATCCATGAAACCTAGGTGCTTGGTCCAACTATAAGAATGGTCTAGCCATCAGGCATCCACCAATGAGGTGAATAGTTTTAGTGTACTAAACAAGATTTGGGAGGGAAATTAGGTAGCTTTATAAGACATTAAAAATGCATCTTATTAGATCATTTAAACATTGAGACCATTTGTCACAAGTGACACTTGTAGTGTCAAAAATAGACTAAGCATCTTCCCATCATAAGATGCCATCAGGAGTAGGATCCAAATTTTCATGTCTTTGAGAATTAATGTTATAAATTGTATTAACATCTTCATCAACATCAATAGGATCCATAAAGGGGGTCCTTGATTTTTATTTAGAGGTATGAATCCATGTTGAGTGTCATTATAAAATTTGATATACCTCTTCTTTAAATGTAAGTTAGCATTGTTTACATAGCACTAAGGTCAACCCAAAAAACTAGGGAAGTCATCAAATTCATCAAGATCAATTACCTCAAAATCACCCTTGACAAATACACCCAAAATTTTGATGGTGGCATATTTAAGAATGCATATGGGTAGTGTATGAGTCTTATTGGCCATGAAAAAAATATGTGGGGAGGGATGCACATTAGGGCTCCCAAATTTTCTCCAAGCATATTTAGTTGAAATACTAACCTCCATGCCATTGTCCACTAGGATGTCATAGATCATCCAACTATTAATAGACACATTAATTAGGACCTATTTGTCACATTCTAGGTTTGGTTGAATATGGGTATCCTGTCATCATGCATGGTTCAAAAAATGGTCTTTTGAAGGCTTTGCCTTTTGCTATTGTAACCAATGTTTGAGGAGAAGAATGATGTCTTCATTAAGGAAATGTTTGCATAACTCTCAAAACTCATCATTCCCTAAGTCTATGGGTACTATATATATTTGTATCTTAGCCTACATTTTAGCATTCTTATCCTTTAAGAACTCAATTTTACCTTATAGCTCCCAAACTAAGGTCATTATCTCATGTAATAGTTTTGTTGGCTCAAAAATTTGTTAAGGGGACTAATTGGTGATTTTGAGTCAACAATGTGGGAACTGAGTCCTTACATTAGTTAGAAACATAGGGATAAAGTTCCTCTCCTATTATTAGGAAGAGATACATTTATTAAAATCTATAAGGGGGAATCAAGGAAAGAGCTATTCACAACTATTCATAGCAAAAATATTTTCTATAGGGATTTTTTACTTTTAACAAGAAAGTTTGAAAAGGAGATAGAAAATAAATGAGGTGATTGAAGGTAATGATGGGAAATGGAGAAAGGAAATGATTAAAAGTAGAATGGGATTATTATATCTAGTTAAAACCAAAAGCTACCATGATAATCCCAATAAAAATGAAGGATGACTCCAGGTGACTAAACACAAAGATTCACTAGAGAAGCCGAAGAAGGAGAAACACTATGCTCATGGAAATATATTCTCATTCAATGGGTGGTAAAGACATAATTACACCCTTTGGAGTAAAAAACATATACTGAGATGATTATATAACTAAAGATAATCATCCCATATTTGCCCATGAAAGACAATTAAAATATTTCTTAAACCTCATCGAGGTTCAAAAAGAAATTATATTATATAATTTACACATTAAGACTAATTGATAATAGTTATGATTTTTTTTTGAAAACAAAGATTTGAATACAAATGAATCATATACATAGTCATAGCTTATGAAGAGAATCTGAACACAATTTATAAATCTCCTTCTTTATATTGATCCTTGTTGATTTATAATACAATCTCACCTTCCAAAAATATGTCTTAGAGTTATATTTTTCAAAAATTCCCACTTATAATGAGCCTAACACTTATATTATAACATAGGAAGGTGGTTACAATGCATAACCACCTTTTTTTATTTTAGATGGTGCAAAAGTGATTTTACAAAAAAACACCACACTTAATTGGTGTAAAAATGAGTTGGTGTAATTACACCATGTGCAAGAGTGAAAAAGAGAAATTGCATGACTTGAAAAGTGTATAGGTTAAATTATGATTTTTTACTAAGTGTAATTAAGAATCATGACTTATAAAGTTGACATAATGCATTTGCATGAATTACATTTATGAGTTTGCACTTACAAAATTTACAACAAAAAATTGAAAAACCAGATTCAACATTTACATGAAAAGATCAAAAGTATTTAATGGAGCCTATTCATCTTCACTTTGGCTGAGGATGAATTCAAATTTCTCTAAAAATTGCTTCTTTCCTTCTATTGTGCTCATTTGATTCACACAAACAATTTGGTAAAATGTTTTAATGAAAGTTCATACCTAATTGCAACTACTATCAATCCATATATTTATTATCTTGTATAAATAACAATAATTATTATTATAAAAATCATTAAATTCATTGAGGCCATCTTTCTTGACTTTCCCATTCATGAATATTACTTCCCCGAGAGTACCATATAATTTCAATTAAATTTATTATTTTTTGATTTTATAATTTTATTGTATGTAAAGGTAGAAATACAAAATTACATGAATTGAAAAAGTGTTTAGGTAATTTAGCTCAACTAAAAAGAAATATAAAGCACTTGCATAGCTTGAAAAGAGTTAATGAGACTTTTACATAGTAACAGGAAAGTTGAAAGCTTTTTACATAGCATGGGAACTTAAAATGGAATTTGTATGATTTGAGAAATAAAATGTTTTGCTCACAAATTTAATTTTAAATTAAATTAATTAATTAATTTATAAAATTTAAAAGTTAAAAATTAAAGACCCAAACCAAATTTAATAAAAAATTAATTCAATTTTCACTAAATTTTAAAATTTCAAAAATTGTGATAACAATTACCTCCAATTGGGATTTCAAACTGCAGGGTATGGAAAGAACTTAGTCTCTAGTTTTGCAGGTAAGTATATTATTCATTGGGTAACAAAATCTTAAATTTGAGTATGACTTGATCAACTAAGAAAGAACTGATCTTTGACAAAATGATGGATCTTTAAACCATCATAATACTATCACATGTCAATAGAAAATGTATGTGAGGGCATAAAGTACTCAACCTGATAGATGCTATCACATATCCTAAAGGATAGTGTATGCGAGGGCATTTTTTGTTATGTGTTTTCACACAAATACAAATGCAAAGAGAGAAACCTCTATTAATTTTTTTATGATTGAATTTAGATACAAAGAACAGAATACAAGTCTCATATTTATGTGCCCTGATCTGACCAACTGATAGCCAATTCACCTATCTCAATTATATGATAAATGAACATGAATTATCAAGATATATCACCTTCTTATAATAATTTTATTTATATCTCGATTCAACCAACTGATAGCTAGTTTACCTATCTCAATCATATGAGAAATGAACATGTGCTACCGAGTCATATCTCATGCTCATGAGCATTATTTATGTTTATAACATGTTCACTTGGAGATATCTATGAAAAATCCATATATTCTATTATTTTGAGAAACCAACATTTATATCACCATTTTAAATACTAAAATAATTATTATTTGAATATACTAACAATTTTTATTTGTAGATCCACTTAGCTAAATCACTTTAATGTTTCTTTCTAAGAATGTGATCTTTTCATATACCTTGAAGAAATGACCATTATGACATTCCTACAAATCATGTGATTACCCATGATATTTCCCAGATATAGATCATAGCTACAAGTATGTGGAGGCAGAAAAACCAAAACACATAGAAGGAGTGGAGTCAATAAACTGCTACATTTATTAAAGAATAACACACACACCAAAACAAAAATAATAAAATGAAACAATCCAAAATAGGGAAAGTATATCTATTTATAAGGAGCATAGGGAAAATGAAAAGACTATACAAAACCATTCACTACCTGGGAAAAATACCTACCATTTAGAAATAATGGATTTGACTTATGAGACCCGAATACATTTAGCAACAATGACTAAGCAGGGAAGAAGATGATGAACTTACAATCACTATGCATACTGAGATAACCATGAATAGATAGATCAACAATGTATCCATGTTTTGAAATGAAATCATTACAATTTATCCAATCTTCTAAGAGTATTCTTGAGGAGTAATGATCTTATTCAATATCTTCTTTAATGGGTTTGAATGCGTTTGTGCCTGATATGGGATAAAAATTAGAGAGAAGTGTGTTGCATATCTCTTTTTTAGCCAAAACAATAATAGGAATATTTTTTAGAATGAATTGAGTGTTGATATTATTTTTTGAATTGATTTCCATGGTAGAAATGAATTCATCATTGAATGAGTCATCATCATCATCTTCATTAATTTCCTCTACCTTGATAATTTCCATTTTGATAGTAATGAATATCAGGTACCATGCATTTTATATTTCCTTGATTTCTTCCTTGACTTCAACCTTGGCATGACTATGGTTTTCAATTTGTATAGGCTTGACTTATTTGGATTCAGATTCTATAGAGAATTTTCAACAATGGAATATGAAAAAGGAATGGTCAGGAGAATCTTCACTTTTGATGACTGAGTCTTCCATTTTGATATAAGAGGAATCTTCTTATTTATTTAAAATTTGTTTTTTACTATCTTCTCCTTCAAAAAGTTAAACATCGGATTTTGCATTAATGTTCCTTTCTATTTATGGTTCAACTAGTTGTTCCTCAAATATCTCATTTTCTAATTGGACTGTGAAGTGCAAGCAATCTTTTGAAATAGGTAAATATTTATTCTCTAAGGGGAAATCAAAATTATTCATATGTTCTCTAATCAATCATTAGTTATTCTAACTATTAAACTTCTTCCACAATTGTGAAACCGAAATAATCATATGTGATAGGAAACACTTTTTCTTTTCCTCTGTTGGAATTCTGACATGTTTATCAAGAATTTGCCTTCAAAATCTCTTTTCTAAATGATGAAGACTCTTGATTATATCAATTTTCACTACTTATTCACTATTTCCAATAGTTATAATATGTTTTGAAACTTCCTTATTCAATATTCCAAACAAGACCATGTCATCTTAAATCTTGATAACTTCTTGTTGTGAAGCTTCCAAGTCATTTATCTTGTTCTTCATCAAGGTGAATTTTATCTATGAGTGTAGAGAGCCAATGAATACACAAATTTGGTTGTTGGGACTTGGTTGATCTACTTATATAATTAGTCTCAACAATTTGTTGAAGCATGCTATGAATTCTCTCATCTACTCATCATCCTGCTTCTAGATTTGCAAGAAATATGAAAACAATGTAAACATGTCTATAAATGATTTTAAGGCATTAAATAACTTATTATTTAAGGAATCCCAAATCATAATTCATCCATTGTCTAAATGTTGAAACCACCAAGCAACAAGTTTTATGAGAGTTTTAAAAAAAATCTTGACATCTACATCTTCATGCATAACTCCCAAGATACTATGAAGGCCAAGATACAATTATTTTTATCTTGACCATTTTATACAAAAAACTTCAAAAATTTCTTCCTTAAACCTAATGGTAACTCGTTGTATTGGGCCAAAGCTAATGGCCCAAAATGTTTTCCCCATAAGACATAGGAAACATTGGGGTTGGGGTGAATTAATGCCACTTATTTAATTAAAAAGGTACAATCACTAGGTACTTATTCTCAATGGATTTTCCAACCTCAATTATATAGGAGGTTCCTTGAAATATCTAAAAATCATGTGCATAAATCTCCTTGATCCCTAACAGAGTCATCAAAAATTGTTATCTCAAAAATTTATTGGGGGGATAAATTGGTGATTTTGAGTCAATAGTGTGAGAACTGAATCCTTAAATTAGTCAAAAACATAGGGATAAAGTCCCTCTCTTATTAACAAGTAGAGCTAACTTTATTAAAATCCAAATAAGGAAAGTAGAGAATTTTCTATTCACAACAAAAACGTTTCCTATAGGGGTTTCATAATTTTAACAAGAAAGTAAGAAAATGAGATAGAAAGGAAATGAGGTGAATGAAGGGCATGATGGGAAACAGAGAAAGAAAAATAATATAAGGAGAATGGGATTATTATGGCTAGTTAAACATAGAAGCTACCATGATAATCCCCATAAAAATTAAGGATAACTCTAGGTGACTACACATAGAGATTCATTAGAATATCCCAATAAGGAGAAACAATGTGCTCATGAAAATATATTCTCATTCAATGGGTGGTAAAGACATAATTACACTCTTTCTTAAACTCCACTAAGATTTCACATATGTGGAAATAATAGACATAGGTTCAAAAATAAATTCTACTGTGTAATTTACACATTAAGACTAATTGATAATAGTTATGACAAAGTTTCGAAAGCAAAGATTTAAATACAACTAAATCATACATAGTCATAATTCATGAAGAGAATCTAAACACACAATTTACAAATATCCTTTATATTGATTCTTGTTGAGTTGAAATAAAATCTTGCCTTCTAAAAATATGTCTTAGAGTTTTATGTTTCAAAAAATCCCCCTTATAATGATCCTAACATTCATATTTATAATGCAGGAAGATGGTTATAGTGCATAGCCACATTTTTTTGCATTTTAGATGGTGCAAAAGTGATTTAAAAAAACACCACTTAAGTGGTGTAAAAATGAGATGGTGCAGTTGCACGACATGTAAGAGTATAAAAGAGAAATTATGGGAATTTAAAAGTGTAGAGGTGCAAATGTGCTTTTTTTACCAAGTGCAATTAAGACTCACGACTTACAAAGTTGACAATGTGCATTTGCATGAATTAAATTTATGAGTTTGCACTTAAAAAAATTTGTAACTAGAAATCACATAACCATATTCAATATTTACATGAAAAGATAAAAATTATTTGATGTAGCCTATTCATTTTCACTTTAGCTAAGGATGATTTCGATTTTCTTTGATAATTGCTTCTTTTTTTCTATTGCACCCATTCAATTCAGTACAAACTATTTGACAAAATGTTTCAATGAAATTCTATGCCTAATCACCACTATTATCGATCCATCTATTTAGTACCTTGTAGAAAGAATATTAATTGGTCTCATAAAAAGTATTGAATTATTCGAGGCTATCCTTCTTGACTTTCCCATTCATGAATTTCACTTCACCTAGAGTGTCATACGATTTCAATAGGCAAACAAAATAGAATTTAATTATTTCTTTTCTCCCTTATTTGATTTTTTTATTCATATGACATGGTCATATAGTTTTGTTTTAGTGGCTGGAAATAAACAAAACAAAATATTTTATTCTTTATTTTTCAAATCTTTAAATTTGTACTTCTCTCCTTGGGTTGTACAACCTTGTTTTATAGGGAAAAGAAAAAAAATTGATCAATTGTTTTTTTTAAAATTTTTACTTCTCCTATCTCTCCTTGGGTCATACAGATTCTTTCTGTAGGTAAAAATAAATTTAATTTATTTATTGTTTTCCTTTTATCTTCCTTCAACTACTATAGCAATGTACAACTTTGCATTTGGTAGGGGAAAATAAAAAAGTTTAATTCATTCCTCCTTTTTATAACCTGTTTGCACTCCCTAACACCACATGACCATATGGTTTTTCTTTACAGATCAAAAAAATGAAAATAAATTAAAACCCTCTCTCATTTGACCATATGGCCGTATGGATATTTCTTGGTAGAAAAAAAATGAAAATAAACTAAAAAACACGTCTTTCCCCTATGGCATCACCGTACAATATTGTTTTGTAGGGAAAAACAAATTAAATTTGATTATTTTATTTTTATTTCCCACTTCATGTCTACTTCCAATGGAAATGTACGGTTTTGATTTGCATAAAACAAATGAAATTAAATTTATTTCTTTTCTACATGAATATGAAAGATTTGGGGGAGAAGTTTACTTTTGACATAATTGGGGCAAATGATAACATAAATTGCATAGTTTGGGGATAATAAAAGGAAAATTGCATGGTGAGGGGAGAAGTAAAGCTTGCATGTATAAAAGTAGAAGGGAAGATTTTAATTGCATGTTTCGGGGAAGTGTCATTGGTAATTTGCATGACCCAGGGAAGTATCCATGACACTTGCATGATAGTGAGAATTAAAAAGTGTATTGCACATTTTAATTAAAATAATTAAAAATTATTTTAATTAAATTTTTTAGTTTTTATTTTTTAATTGCACTACATGCAAAGGTGGAAATATAAAATTGCATGACTTGTAAAACCGTTTAGGCAATTTAGTGTAACTAGGGAAAAATATAAAGCACTTATACAACTTGGAAAGAGTTATGAGAATTTTGCATAGTTACAAGAGAAGTTGAAAGCTTTTTACATGGCATGAGAAATTTAAAGGGAATTTACACAGTTTGGGAAATAAAACTTTTTTATCACAACTTTGATTTTCAATTAAATTAATTAATTAATTAATTTCTAATTTTTAAAAATTACAAAATTTAGACCCAAACCAAATTTAGTTGAAAATTAATTTAATTTTCACTAATTTTTAAATTTTCAAAAATTGTGACAAGTTATTTCTATCATTGAACATCAGGATAGTGTTGTGTATGAGGTTATTCACACTAAAATTTTTTAGCAAGTAGATTTTAAATTATTTGGGAGTGAGCACCACTCCATGTAGTGATATTGACCTTAGGTCGATATGGTGGAGTGGTACGGTGTAGTCTCCAATGAGTATTAAGAGTTTATGAAACACATATAATCTTGATGCCCTTATCATTTTGTTCTTTAGCAATGAAAACATAAAAATTAGGACATTCTTCTAGGTGATGCTCATTATTTCAAAAGGCACAAACTAGAGAGACCTTACAATCATGTTGGTAGTGGTCCAAAGAGTTGCATTTGTAACATGTCCTAGGTGGAAAATGACCACTTCCACATCCATTTCCACACCGTAGACTTCTAAAATATCAATCTCCACTACCTCCTAGTTGTTATCTATTTAATTTTGGTGCGTACCTCACATGCACGCTTCATGAATATCATTAATTACCTACCAATCATTGGTATCATGGATATATGCATCACATATTTTACAATATAGCAAAACTTTATCTTAGGTAGCATGATGAAGCAAGGAATAACTCTTTACATCAAGATATTCATTATAAATCTCATAGGACTATATTAACACAACACAAACATTCTTTCATGGATAGTTGTTCCTGTTGCAACCTTCCACTTTGCAGTCAACAAACCACAAGCCGTTATGGGTGTCATTAACATTATTGGTAGTAAGATACTTCAAAGCATTAGTGGCCATAAGGTACTCCAAATAAGAAGCCATTACAATGATATCAGCCTCCATAAATGGGCTAATCCCTATATCTATACTTCCCATGGATTTAGTGTGACGAGCAGCTTCCAAAGCCTCACATGGTTTAATGAAAGTCTTATGAGATAAGCCTCATCAGAACAAAAGTAATAAACCTCTTACAAACCACTGAGAATGTTTCATCAGCTAAATCAAATGATAGATTCAAAATAATCATTTTTAAATGTGCATTATATGTGTACACACTCTCAGTGAGCTCTTGCTTGATATATTGTAAGATAGAAATAATTTACTACTCAAATTTAGGGATATCAAATTCTTTGAGAAAAGTAGTCTTTAGCAATTCATAATTCACAACTACTTGTTAGGGATAAAATTTGTGATACCATTTGTGTACATGATCCATTAAAGCAGTGAAAAATTGAGTTGCCTTTCACTCAAAATAATTGATACTCCATGCTTAGCAAATGAGTTCACACTTGTGAATATGTTCTACTCCATTTTTGACACCTTGATATTCAGGTAAATGAAGTATCATCTCATAGTAGAATGTAGGTGCATTGGGTGGTTGTAGTGGACATTATTGTGGCACTCCTCTAGTTAATCCTAAACCCTAAGGTGTTAGTTCACCAATATCTCCTACACTTCCTGATTCTCTAACTTCAATAGAACCACTATTGGTATTACCTCCCACACCTCCTATAGTAATAGATTAGGAGAGATTGATTAGTTATTATTGGTCCCATAGTTTGCCCACTAGTTAGATGTGGTCTACCAAGCATTCCAAGGTGAACCATAGGTCATTATTTCAATAAGAAGGTATAAATCAATGCTAAATTGTTAGCTTGATCTTACACCTCTAGAGACTCTACAATTTTAGTTTTAGATTTAGCTTTAGATTATGCAGTATTAGTATCCCAATTTCTAACAAAAATTCTATCAAACTCAAATGCATGAACATCTAATTTGGTGGGGGAATTACATCTATTTGGATTGGGTTATATTATAAATGTTATCCTTCTTATTTTATGTGTACCTATGCTAGTGAATGGCATGAATCCATGGTTAGAGAGTACTCACCATGCCTTTCTACCCTCCTATAAATTCTTGTCACACATCTAATATCCTCCCAATTTCCTCTAAGATTGCTATCTCTCATAACCTTTCACTTAGATTCATCGTATTTATGTTTCCATAATTCTCACTATCTAAATTACATGTTAAATTACCAATCCCATATAGATTCATACCCTTCTATTTCTCCACTAGTCACACTGCTCATGCACAAGAGAGTTTAGCCATTTGATTTAATAATTTTGGAAATATTGGTGTATTATTCCTAATTTAGTTAAAGGGTTTAAGTTGTAAAATTAGTAAATAAATATTCAATAATTAAACTACTAATTTGTATAATTTTATTGTAATTTGAAATTTAAAAAAAATAGTAATAAGGGAAATAAAAGAAGACTTAGCTGCAAACTACATAATATGACTAAGATAGAGGCTAGAATTTACTGTATAGAACTAAGACACTGTCATAAATCAGGATCTAGCCTTCATTTTATGATTGTATAGGAGTACTAAAAAGAGGACACCCTAGGCTCTAACACTATAGTCCACTTCTACTGTTATTATTTAGGAGACTTGAGCTTTTTGGGTTTTATTCATTATGTTTATGAGACCCTGCTTGTGAAATTTTGACTATTAGATGTTTGTAGAACTCCCTGTAGAGCTGATTGTGTCTTCAAACCCTAGACTCCATTGTAATTTGACCAATTTTGAGAAATAAGGGGGGGTTAGTGTGTGTAATTTTCACTAAATGTGTTTCTACACCCCTTGTGTGGGCACGCTACCTACATACAAATAATCCAAAGAGGGATCAAGCTATATGTAGTTTTCTCACTTAATGTGCTTTGTGTAATAGTGTGTATGAAGTTGTAAAATGCTAAATTAGGTGTGCTTGAGATGAATAGTGACTGGTGTAAGGATTTGAATAAGCAAAAAATAGTATTGGATGGTTATATGTAGATAATATAAAAATATGCTTGAGTAGTCTTGATTGTATTTTTGCTTGTTTTGTGATATTTGCCAACCCCTTCTAAATGAACTTTGAATGGGCTTTTATAGGGATCTATTGGTCATGGGTCAAATGTATTCGTTCTAGGTAGATAAGGAGGAGGATAGAAACCATAAGGAAATGACCATTTGGGTTCAAAATGTGATTAGATAGGAGCACCAAAAATAGGACACCCAAGGGTCTGACGCTATAGTCCAAGTTAGGTGATACAGTCTTGAGATGATAGGACCTAGGGGGATGAATCTGTCATGGAAAGAGAAATCTCACTAAATTGGAATCATGTTTGGAAGGCTATGGATGATTGGGAATCAATGCAAAAAAGTTTATGAGGGTCATGAAAGAAAGCAAGAGGGACCTATGGGATGGATGTCACAAGTCACACTCAAGTTACTAATTTTTGCATTTTATATTATTACATTTGCCCCCCCTTTATTTTAGTGATGTAACAAAGCAAAATATTAGGATAAAGGAAAAATAGAAAGTGTACGTAAATTTACTTATAAGGGTGAAGCTCATGAAGTTGTGTGATGTTGGGTGTATATATAGAGAGCATAATGTGCAGTGTGAATATAAAAGATAAATCAAAAGGTAGATCAGTTCTTACTAGATACACTATATCTAAAATAAGAACATACAAAGTTGGGTAAGAGAGAGAGAGAGAAATGAAATAATATACCTCACCAGGTATGCAAACTAATATAAAACTTGTTATGATGTTGAGTGATGTTGAGTAATGCTGAGTAATATTGGATGATGCTGTACCAAAATTAATATCATGAATAGATTTGAGTGCTCAATTCCCCAAGAGTGGCTCAAGAATGTAAAAGCCAACCTTTTAGCTCCATTGTCACTGACTAAGTGAAGCTAGGTGGTCATGTGTGTGCTAATTGATGTTTAGACTATGTGTCCAATTCATCTGAATAGGTGGATTAAGAATACAAAGGCTAGTTAGTCCTTTGGCTCTATCATTGCCCCATGAGGTGAAATTATAAACTGATGTCGATATGAAATGTGTGATGTATGAGATGGATCCTGAATCCCATAAATGTTTTGTAGTTTGACAATGTTGGCATGGACAGCTGAATGTATGCTAGAAACTAGGCCACTCTTGGCCACTTTAAAAGATGGAGATTAGGCTTGTATGAAAGCCTCTCCGAAACTTGGCACTAGGCTTATATGAAAGCCATTTTGAAATGTGGAGATTAGGCTTATATGAAAGCCAATCCAAAGTGATGCCAACTGCCTACAGATAAAATAAGGCATGTAACTACTAAGAATGCTTGTGTAATGCTAAACTCAAAAAGAAAAGAAAATAAATGTACCACGCACATTACCCCCAATCACTGGTGTATGGAACATGGATTCTAATCTAGAAGTTATACCAACTACTATATCTAAAATTGAAAGTGAGAGCCATCATGATGTGCATGATTCCCCCTATATCTAGATTCTCTAAGCTAAATTATACTAAAAACTTTTGATTTTAAACTGGTATGAATGTGCAACACTATAGTTAAACATACTTTTCTACCTACTTTTAGAAAATCTAGTTTTTCTGCTATTTAGATAGGAACACTAAAAAGTTTGGCACTTTTGTCTTTTGTTGAAACTAAAAACTATTTTGGAATCATCACTATTTTTTTGTTTTGTTCTATCTGGTTAACCTCTGATTTCTATTCTACGTGTTTTAAAGCTGGTTTTTCAATGGTAGGAGCTCTGGTCTCTGTGGAAAAACCCCTTTTTATTGCTCCCTCTTTTGAAGGTAGGAATGAAGACCCTGTAATGACTACCCTTGGAAGAAAGAGCCCTGCAAGTGTGTTATGCTATGAAATAAATGATATAAAAATGATAATCAGTAAGATATATAAAGATATAGTATAGTTTATAAAGGAGATTGCTAGATTAATAGGGGTATGCCTAGATAGATAAACAATGTAATAGTATGTGCAATGTCCTAAATTGAAACTTAGAAATGGAAGTCTAGCTAGTTTATAGTTGTTAGTTGGCAAGGGGGGATGGAGCATGATGTCCATCATGGCATCCAATATAACAAGATAATGCATGATGTAGATCATGGCATTGTAAACAATGAGAAGCAAACAAGCAACAAACACACAAGGCAAGAAACAAGAAGCATACAAGAGTGGCCAAGGGGCCAAGCAAATAAGGGAAATGGGCACATGTCACTCAAACTAGAAAGCATGCATACACGACATGTTTAAATTACACATACACATACATTTGAAAACAAGCAAGGTTGGTGTGAAATCCACAATCACATAGAAGATTACAGGCAAAGGACATTGGAAAATGTCCTAAGGCACACACATGAATAGAAGAAAAGGACATTGACAAATGTCCTAAGGCACATATAGGAGACAAAATTGAAACTGAGAAAAGTAATCAATCTAGCTACGTAAAGAAAGAAAGGAAAGCACATAAAAATTGGAAATACAATCACAACTAACTAATCAAAGCAAGAATGTGAAAGTATGCAAGACATGGTAATACAAGACTAGGTATATGCTAAGAAATACACAAGTGCTATATACTAGTGAAATGTCGATAGAGTAATCTATGTAGGCTAATAAATAATGTATATCAATATGATAACTAGAGCGTGTGATGTAGTAGTAACATAACCTAGATGGTGTAGTCATGTAGAAGATGCCCCCAGTGGGTATGTATATCAATATATGTCTTGATGTAGAAGCAAGATGCCCCCTTAATGGGTAGAGTGAAGTAATCAAAGAGCTAGATGTCACTACACACACTCAAAGGAGATCAAGTGAAGTATGGTAATGTAGATAAACTGACAAACAATAGCATAGAATAATAAATGTAAGGCTAGTATAGTAGTAGAAATGTAAAGCATGGATAATGCATACAATCAAAACGTTTTTTGTGTTTTTACATATTTGAATGTTTTTGTATTTTAAATGTTTGTATTGTTTTTTTATTTTGAAATGTTATGATCTATGCACAATCAACACATGAAGACTATATACAAGAATTTGAAAAGAAGCTATATATAATTAATCATAAGAAGATTATGTACAAGGAAAGCTGAGAAAATTTTTAGAAGTAAATAGAAGAAAGTTATGTACAAACATTAGAAAAAAATATTATATACAAGCATATGAATAAATAAATATGTATATGGTGACATAAAAGACTAGGCTAGAGGGGGTAAAGGGTCCAAGGGTGGAGCTTACTAGGGATGGATATGGAGGAAGGGATCACGACCATCATCAAATGGCTCAAGATCATCATCATAAGAATCATTATATGTTATAGAAGCTATGTACATAGTGTCATCCCATCAAAGGTGAATTGAAGGTTGCTCTGGTGGTGGAGATGTTGATTCTCCTCTAGGATGTTTAGCTCTGCTAGTAGATTGCTTCGACATAAGTGATGAAATTGGTGCTAGTGGTATAGAGGTAGGTTGGGCTACTATGGGGGTTGTTAAGACATAGTTGCCTTTGTAGTGTCATTTGAAATTGATTGCTCTAAAGGAATGAAAGATTCAACTTGTTTAGCCTTTTTGATTTCCATGATAGATTGTAAAATAAGAGTATGTTCTCAGGGCTGGTCCTTAAGTATTTATCAAAAACTCTATAAGATCAAATATTTTCAAGAATAACTTCATTGCCAATAATAGGTGGAAGTGTATTATGAATTTGATGTGGTGGGTTATGAACATCAGTGTTTGTATCATCATTTTTATGCTCATATTGCTCATTGTCAAAATTATCCTCATTGAAATTGGTGTAATCTGGATGTGTAAAATCTATAATAAGAACTTGAGCTAGTTGTTTATCCATGGTATATGGTCAAGTTAAAGGAATTTGGGTGAATTCAGGAGGGTTACCACTAAGTCTTTCACTTCATCTCAAAGGAAGATATGCAAGGAGCTTAGGTGGCATAAATAAAATAACTTACATAATAGTAGAAAAGATTAAATAGATATAATCTAAACAAAGAACTAGAATATGCATAGAAAAGATATGAAGCTCTAAAAAACATGTAAGGTAATACCTCAAGAAGAAATGAGACCTAGTATATGCATCTAGGGTTTAAAAGATGATTAATTTGAAAATTACTATGAAAATTTGAAATTTAAAGTGAATTTCTAAGTTAGATATGCAAGTAAAAAATCAAAAATTTATTAGAAAATTTGTGATTTAATGAGACCTAGGATGTGTCACTAGGGTTTTAAAAAATAAACATTTTTGAAAATCACTATTGAATTTTTAAATTTGAAGTGTATTTTTTATTTAAATTAGCTAGTAAAAATCAAAATTTATTGGAAAATTAGTAGGAAAATACTGGGACCTAGTATGGGCAACTAGGGTTTGAAAGAAAATTATTTTTAAAATTAATTATGAAATTTTAAAATTTAATGATATTTTTTAATTTTATTATATAGGTAAAAAATCAAAAAAATTTAGGAAAAATTACTAGGAAATTTACCCTAGAGTCTCTAGGGTTTTTATGCGTAATGAAGTAAGTTAGGTTCACCAAATGATTTAACAATTTTAGGAATATTGGTGTATTATTCCTAATTTAATTAAAGGGTTTGAATAGTAAAATAAATAAATAAATATGCAATAATTAAACTCCTAATTCATATAATTTGATTTTTTCTAAAAATAGTAATAAGGGAAAGAAAATAAGACTTAGCTAAAAATTGCCTGATACGACTGAGATAGAGGCTAGAATTCACTATGTAGGACTGGGACACTATCATAAATCAAGATCTAACCTTCATTTTATGATTAGATAGGAGCATCAAAAATAATACACTTCAAGTTCCATCATTATAGTCCACTTCTGCTGTTGTTGTCCAGGAGACTTGAACTTTTTGGGTTTTGTTCGCTATGTTTGTGAGACCCTAACTATGAATTTTTGATTGTTGGATGTTCATGGAACTCCTTGTATAGCTGATTATGTCTTAAAACCCTAGACTCTATTATACTTTAACCAATTTTGAGAAATAATGGTGGGGTTAATGTGTGTAAGATTTACTAAACATGTTTCCACACACTCCTTGTGTGGGCACACTTCCTACATACCAATACTCTGAAGATGGATCAATCCATATGTAGTTCTCTCACTTAATGTGTTTTTTGTAATAGTGTGTATTAAGATACAAAACCATAAATTGGGTGTGCTTGAAATGACTAGGGATTGGTGTAAGGATTTGAATAAGCTAAAAATAGTATTAGATGGCTATATGTAGAGAATAGAGAAATATGTTTGAGTAGTCTTGTTTGTATTCTTGTTTGCTTTGTGATATTTTCCAACCCCTTCTAAATGAAATTTGAATGGGATTTTATAGGGATTTATTGGTCATGGGTAGAATGTATTCATGTTAGGCTGACAAGAAGGAGGATAAGAACCTGAAGGAAATGACCATTTGGGCTCAAAATGTGATTGGATAAAAGTGCTGAAAATTAGACACCTTAGGGTCTAGTGCTATAGTTCAATTTGGGTGCTATAGTCATGAGATGACATGACCTAGGGGATGGATCTATCATGGAAAGATCAATCTGGCTTAGTTGGGATTAGGTTTGGAAGGCTATGGATGACTAGGAATTAGTGAAAATATTCCTATGAGGGTCATGAAAGCATGCATGAGGGACCTATGGGATGGATGTCACAAGTCACACTCAAGTTACTAATTTTTACATTTTATATGACTACGCCATCCATGGGGAAGTTTTCCATCCTAGAATCAACCATAAGCTTCTTAATTTCTAAAGGAAATTGCTTGAGATACCTCTTATGTGATTCCCTCAAAAGTTAAAACATACTTCTTCCAGACAAGAATACATAGATACCACATATTCTAAAATATAGATATTAAGTATTCCCTTCCACTAGATGCCCATCACTCATGTCCAATAAGTTTCAAACTTAGCTAAGGCCATATGACATTATATTGGATATGAAGACTTCCATCTATATTTTCTTGAGTGGTCTTATGAATATGCCAAAAACAAATCATGTAAGTGAATGAGTAATTCTACAAATAATGTTTCATACATAGAATCATATAGGTGTTGATCTACCCATGTGCACATAGAAACTCTTGGTTTAAGATAAAGGAGCACAAATTTATCTTCTATGGTAGCAATGCAATACTCCACATTTTCCAAAGAGATCTACTCAAACATTTTTATACCATCATGCTAACAAATATAATGGGTCTTGGTAACAGAACAAAAAATGTTGGGTATTTTTATATAACTTCACATAAATAGGTATTAGTTATGTGTCCAATGGAAAGAAGTTTCCAACAAGCTTGTATGACATCATATTATGTAAGGAGTAACCTCATCCACTTACCCAAGGTGTGTAGCTTAGATTGATCCCCATCAATTCTGTCATAGGATGGTGGTTAGATAGATCTATCTTACTTATGCACTTAACATTAGTCTAGAGTCAATCATTTATCAAATTATTACAATGCATATAAATATTATCATAAAATAAAATCTAACACTATAGAGCTCAACACATCATGATTTGCAGTCAAAGGATTCTATTGATTTCATTGAATAAGATTACAAGGTGTTTCCCTCATTAGACTCTCTAGTTTTATATTATTAACCACTTCACAATTGCCTCTAATAGCATTAAAAACAATCCAAAAATGAATCTATGAACTCAAACCATGGAAACAATACTTTCTAAATCAAGCTAAGGGATATTTACACAAAAGTGATGATTAACCATCAATCATTAAAAATAATGCATTTTTGAGAGTCGTTACAATTAATTCTTATTTACTTGGGCCTAACCACCCCTATATACCCTCTATATGGTATATATTTATGTTCATGCTCCTCTTATTTCATGGAGTACTTCTATATTTTTTCTCTCATTAATCTCCATTACTTTCATGAACTACTTTGAAACTGCCTCTACTCTCTGCACTCTTGTCCTAGTCTTGTACTTCTCTGAGTCCTACATCTTTTACTCATTATCCACTTCCTTATCTTTAAAAACTCACCTTTCCATGCCAAGGTCGTTGGTGATATTATTAAATATTTCTCTTTCTCTCTCTCTCTCTCTCTCTCTCTCTCTCTCTCTCTCTCTCTCTCTCTCTCTCTCTCTCTCTCTCTCATGCCATTCTCTTCTACACCATCCTTTCCCATACTATGGAATTCTTCACTGTTCTCGTGCCCTTTCTCTTATATGTCATGTTACCAAAATACTTAACTATTTTATTACAAAATTTGGGGTCCAACATAGGATTTAGTTATGCCATGTGTGCATGGAATGTGGAAAATAATGGAACCATAGAAATGATTGCCCAAAATTTAATATATAGTTATATGAAATTTGCTATGTAGTAGGGCATATGAATATAAAATTTCATTTGTTACAATCGTACACATAAAAACCTTAGACTCTATACTATAACTTTTTAAAGTAATAAAATCAAGATGATAATTATTTATGAGTTCTATAAGAAATGAAGGAAGACATCACTAAGAATTTATTTATAGTAGCAACACAATAGATTCCCTTTATGAAGCTAGGAGTTATAAACCTAGATGTGGACATGACTGTTGTGACACAGACTATTCCTAGATGGTTGGAAACCTCACCAAAGTATCAACATCATGCTATCACATATTGGATACAAAAATACCTACAGTCTCCTCAATACCAAATGATATGGACCCATCCATCTCCTTATTACCAATAGCCTTAGAACATTACACTACCATAATAAAAGCAAACATGATGGACTCCATCTTCTCCCCAAAAAATGTACATGGGATATGATGGGTAAAAATAACATGATTGGGGCTCTCCATAGAGGTAAATAGGATATGAGGGAAAAAAATAGTTAGGATAGGTATCCTAAAAAAGATAAGGAGAATATATAAGAGGTGACTAAGGTGGATACCATGGTGGTAATCACAACTAAGGTGAATGGCAGGCACAATAAATAATTATCTACTATTTATGTGGGGAGTATAACCAATTCACACATAATTATCCCACTAATATTTAGAAGTAAATGTATTGTGTTTATTGTAGGGTTTAAGAAAAAAACCACACTAAGGATTTCCAGCATTGAAAATCATAGGAGAGAAGATATTATGTGAAATGTGAATTTGATTAATTATCACCCTAAAGATATTACTTTTATATAGGTAGTCAAGCAATAATAACATGCAAAACATAGAATAACTCATTTATAGATGTAGTAGGAAAATATAATTATAAAGTTCTAGTAGGATAAATATCTTGACCCTACAACAGAGAGGGGTTTGATGTACCAAACAAATCTAGTCTTGCAAAACATTCAACATAAAGCTACATTAAAAGGTAATTATACAACTATTGATGCACAAATGTATGTGCACATTGTGAGATATGATGGAGTAGTTACTACCTTGATCAATATTCTCAAACTCCTAAGTACTCTATGAAATTAAGACACATTGTAAAATACTAAAAACATTAGGTGTAACCTTTTAGAGTGCTCACAAAGGGGTTAACAATACATTGGCAAAGTATTATGGTATTTAAAAACTAAGAAGACCTAGGATGCTAAATCCCATATGGTTATTGAGTTGGCAGGGTATAAAGTACTAGATATTATGTTAGATTTTAGAAGCATAATTAATATTATCCCTTGATTTACATAGGAAGTTATTGGATGATGAATGCTAAACCATAGTCCAATAATTAATTATCTCAAATATGTGGAGATCAAAGTTATAGTTTTGATTCTTCAAGGAGATTTTGAATTAATTTATATGAATACTGATGAAATGCACTACCTTGCATTGATTGGTAAAATATGGGATTATGATGGTAAGATAACCATTAATACAGTGCACGATCAGTTAGAGGTGAACTAAGGGGATAAATATATCATTATTCCCATAAATAAACATGAGAGTAAGCCTTATTATTGGAAATTTGGCCTCCCAAGGCCAAATGCCAACCCTTATAACTTGAAACTTTTCATGGCATTGATCTAAGCCTCTACATGGTGGTCTACTATATGTATATTGAATATAAATGAAGGTTTTGGCCTTTAAATGATATATTTTGAGTCAAAATTCCACTAAATCATTCATTAAACCTTGAATCACCTTCATAGTCATGTCATTACTTTAAGTCAAATGTCTTGTCCTTTGGAAATGTCTCTTCTACAAGTCTAAAGCATAGTTTGGCCTCTAAAAAGCTCCCACATGTGAAATATGCCACCTATTTTGATCTAAAAATACTTATTACTTGTTTTAATATGCCCTTTGACTCATAATATTCATCATATTCCCATAAAATAGCAGTTCAAAGCTTGAAGTATGAAGAACATACAAGAAATAGGGTATTTTGATGCAAGATGTATGGATTTGTACAGAAATTTGCATAAAAAAAGGTTATTAATTTTAAGGAGGAATCATTATAGGTATGTTATAAAATATTCATGGCAGAATGATCTCAAATAGACTCAAAACCGATCTTCAAACACCACCTAGTTTCTTTGCAGCTCAAGAGAAACCTTCAATTTTGTAGATGGTATAGCCATGAGAGAGAATATAAAGATATGGAATTTTAGATAGAGTAAGGGGTATTATAAATATTAAATCTTTGGGAATTTGTTCTCAATTTGGATCTCTCTCCTTTATGAAAAATCCTTTATAAGTTAAGGCACTCACAATGGCTCCTTCATTCAGGCAGGTAATTGATATTTTGAGTTTTCTCCTCTTCTAAGTATGGTGATAGGAAAATGTAAGTTCAAAGGGATTTTAAAGGTTCTAAATAAAATTTACATGAAATTATTCAACTTAATTCCACATGTGTGAGGTTATATATATATATATATATATATATATATATATATCAAGAAGACACACACTACCATATCTACAGTTTGCAGGTAAGTTGGAGAGGTTGTATGATTCATGATATATCAAAGGGTAATAAGATTCATTGAGACTTTATTTATAGGGTTAATTCATGGAAATATAATTCATTAAAGTTCCTCAAATTTACTCAAAGTATCATGGAATAGTGTTTTTTTTAATTGTGGATTCATGTTCCTTTTCATCCCCCATGTTTCATTCCATTTTTCATGTCTTTCACACTATCATTCACCATTGTTGCAAGACTATTTATCCATATCCTTTCTCATTTTCCATATCACTCAATTATAATATCAATATTTATCCATATTATTTCATTAATATAATTATTTGATATCTCTTAGGGTGTTAGAGATCATTATAGTCATAAAGATGTGTTATACATCCTTAAGCCATGCTAAAATAATATACCTTTACCTACAACAGTCAGAGTTCCACCTCAGAATGCAAAGGGATCTTTAATGATCATGAAGATTCACCTCAATGAAGATACATTAATCTAGCGTAAGCAATAGCCAAAAAGGTCAAGAATACCAACATGATCCTAGTGCAATCCAGCAAGGAGAATGAAGATATGGAGACAAACAACTTGAAAGTTCTCCTTATTAGTAGTTTTAAGGTAGTTTTGTAAAATTTAAGGTAACTTGTGATCCTTGTTTCTTCTCCATTACACCAATATTATGTAAAAATTAATTCTCCTTAAATAAAAATGGATTAAAAGGGAGTAACATAGGTGTTTTTCCCATTGTGCATCATGGAAATCAACTTCACAACACTGCCAATAGTCTGTACAAGGGTGTTGGATGACCACCATAGCAAATAACCTCAAATTTTTCAAAGTATGACAAGAGAGTCTCTTGAAGGATAATTTATGAGTCGATGAAGGATTATGATGTGCTCTGATAAAATTCAAAATACTAAGTGAATATCATGAACTTGTCTTAAGGCATCCACCTTATGTACTACACTTGGAATTGTCTCAGTCCGTATAGTAGGGTTTGGAGCCTCATGATGAATAAGTTTATTGAATTTTAAGATCAAGGTCTAGAGTCTGGGAAAAATGAATAGTGAAATGGTTTAAATTGAGTGATAAAAGTTTCAAGGTTGAGTCTTTGCCTCATCACCTCATTAAACTACTATCTCATGCAAAGCTCAATAGTAACCTACAACCATCTCCATGTCTGCTCAAGCACAATGGTGAAATTGGAATTAGTTTTTTATAAGAGTTCAAGATTAAAGAGGGTTAATGAAGTATTCTAAAGAAAATAAAGTATAGAAGGACATTAGGGACATATAAAAGGGGTTTTTACTACAAGGTTATGGTATAAGAGTGCGTAGATAGACACTTATAATAGTATTTTAAATAGATGACAGTCAGTCAAGAACAAGATATGGTAAGTAATGAGATGAGGTTAAGAACCTAAGAATTTTTTAGATTTTACATGCTACTATGAAGAGATAATGGACACTCTTTAAGGGATTAGTTCACCTCAAATTCAATACCCCTATTTTTTGACATTTTACCTTATTTTGACACCAAAAGACCACCTAAAACCATACCACCTTGGATTAGGCAGTGGTATGAACTAAATGTAGGATTCAAGGTAATTGATAGTGGTGGAGTATATGGAAGGTGAATATACAAACTTCAAAAAAATTATGATATCTACTTGCTCATTCAAGTCTACACTTCACATATTATAACATGATGACAGTGATATGGTACTTAATTGTACAACAAAGTTTCCAAAAACCCTTAATGATTGAGTTTTCAAGGTTGAAGATCAATTTTTGATCTTAGGTGAGAATGACTGATGGAAAGGTTTTAAGGTAAATGGTGAAATCTCAAAGTTGAATAATTGTCAAACTCACCTCAAATTTTTCATCATCCTACTATCTCATGCAAGGCTTAAGTATGCACACCTACAACCATGTAATGCAAGATGTGAGATAAAAGGGGTAATATGGTGAAGAAAGGAGGTATTTGAGAGTTTTTTAAGAGATTATTAAATATTATAACAGGTTCAAATCATTTTTAAAGGTTTAAATCAAGTTCATGAGCCCATAGAAGCACAAAACATAGTGTGTGACTCCTTACGGATAGACATAATCAACACTCACAATCAATGCATACAGCCAACCTTAGAGGAGTTAGTGGTTTTGAAACCTCTAAATGTGTACTTAGGTCTTCAAATTTGGTATAATTATTAATTATAAGTGTGTCAATGTACTCATGCCATTATAAAGACTATATAATTAGTGAAAGTAGTCATTATTCTATCACAAAGCTTCCCTAGTCTGTTGACAGTCATTAGAGACCAAGTGAGAAATTTGAAGGTTTGAAGAGGAAATAAGGAGTATATACATATAATATTTTTAAATTTTATTGATTATTGACACTTTGTATTTTGCAAGAACCTGTCGAGTCTCAATCTCTCTAAGTACATGCCTTAATGGGTGCACCAGTTTAGGGGTGGGTAGACCATCGATGCTTCGTAAGATTGTCATTCCTTTTTCCACTTGACATACACACTAAAGCCTCTTAAAACCATTGAACCAAATCTTATTATTCTAAGTTATATCTATTCCCATCATTTACTATATTTTATCCTTCATTTCTTACCTTAGCACCCTTTTGACTTATCGATTGTGCTAGGTTAACCAGGTCGACCTAGTATGGTTTAGGGACTTTTTCTCTCTCTTGGTTTATTGGCCTCTTAGCCGACCTAGCATAGACTTAGAGAGTTAGCCCCAAAAACATGCTAGGTTGATCAGGTTGGCCTAGCACATCTAATGTTCTTAAAAGTTTTTATGGTAAGATATTACTATATATACAAGGTCATTTACCACTATTTGATAAGAGTGAATATTTAAATGAAGAAGTATGAATGAACATGTACTTATTGACCATTATACTTGGAGAATAAATCTTTAGGATTAAATATTTTCTTTGGAGCACTGATCTCATCTTATGTATTTTAGATGTTTAGATAGGTTATGTAGCCTAGAGTTGATTTATCTTAGTTATCCTTACATACCATGAAAATATCTTACGAAGCACCTTGGCCAAGGGGGAGATTGAGGCTCAATGGGTTCATCTTCAAAGGTATGTTTTCTATACATGTTTAGTTTAGTTATTATTATTTTATTTCTAACCCCCACTTTGTGTCACAAGATTTTTTGTGCAGTAGATTAGATTTACTTTTCTTATTATTAAATTAGTGAAATATTAAATCATAGGACTCTTTTAGGGTTGTTATGTGATTATGTTAGACTATAAGATTTGGAACCCTATCTCACATGGTGTGTTATTACAAGTGATCCACTAATCAGGTCTAGCAGATCCTCACATTGGTCATGCTCCCAGTTAATAATTATATGTTACCCAATCAGAAGTGTATGTGTGCTCTATCCCATCTGATCTAGGATTGATTTATGGACATGATGCCTTTTTGATTGTATACATTCTGGTGAACTTGACATGAATCAAACCCTTGTAGGATTTCTTTCACTTATTTCATTTCTATTCATCATTATTTTTATCATATCTTTACTATGCTAGATCAACCTTGTCAACCTAGTTTATTTATATTTATCTGTAAGTTTGCAAGAACATGTAGCTAGCTCGACCAACTCAACCCAGTATAGGTTTCATAACTTGAAGAATTTTGTTCAGATAACTATATGGACCAACTCAACCTAATGTAGTTTTTTCCAATTTTTAGACTTCTTATTCAATCAACTAGGTTGACTAGGTCGACCTAGTACATTTTCATCACCTTTTTAGTAGGTTTCTGTATTGCTTGGTCGATCAACTCAACCTAATTTGCAAGTTTTTGACAAATTTCCTCCAAGGTTCTTGATCAAAAATCTTCTCTATTTTCATCTTTGAACCATTCAAGTGAGTTTCTACTTCTCTATATCTTTCTATTTATATACTTTCCTTTCACATTTTGTAGTCTTTTAAACTTCCCCTGCACAGTCAACTAGGTTGACCCTATGGACCTAGTTCTATGTGTTCTAAAATAACTAGGTCGACCTGACTGACCTAGTTCATTTTTAGACTTTGCTTATATAGTATAGGTTTGACTTTGTCAACCCTATTATGTATGATTGTCCATATATTTTCTCAATTATACCTTGTTTCGAAGTTGGAATGAATGATTTATGTTAATCACATCTTTCTTTTTAGTTGTTTACATGCTTAAAATAATGCACATAGTCTAATTAGGTGGTTTTAAATTAATCACTTAGTTGCACTATTTCTATTCTTTTGAACACACATCCAAACCACATAAACATTAACAAGCATTTAAAAATTTGACTACCCAAGTGAACCTACTTGACTTTCATCACCAAGGGGGAAGCCAACTTGATGCTCTAGCCAATATAAAGCAAGGTTAATGGTATATTTTGGTTAAGCACCTGACACCCTTATCATTGTAGTGTGTGAAGTGAGGGGGTAGGCCCCAATACCAAGCCTATATCATTGCCACTATAGTCCCTTTCATCCTAAACTTACCTAAAACTATCCTTAGATTACTATCTAGTACCTTACTTATAACCAATCTCCCTTTACACTTAAAATCATTCTTAATAATATAATCAACATTCTAGGTTGACCAAGTAGCTAACTTTTACTTTCAAGTTATTTGCTTTCTCTTTGATCAATTGTTTGTGTAAAATCTTGCATTAACTAGTGTTAGTGCAAGATTTTACTTTATTTGTATCAATTGGATTGGACAACATCAATTCAATTGACTATTTATTTTCCTTTTAGTGCTTACTACTTACATTAATTGTAACTATCTTGCTTTAGTTCATAGCTTGTTATCAATTTTCATTTTTTCCCTATCTGCTAAGCTAGGTCGACCCTATCAACCTAGTATATTTTTTATCCCCTGTACACTGTTCTAGGTTGACCTAGTGATGTTTATAACATCTTTACCTTTTTCTTTCAGTCACTGTTCATTGAACTAGGTCGATACTATAGACCCAATATAGTTTTATAGTCTTTGTTTTGTACTAGGTCGACCAGGTTGACCTTATACTATTATCAGTCACTTTTTGATTCTTTACTTTCTCATCTTTCCTCTTTTCATTTCATCATGTAATTTTTGTTTGGTGACAATACTGAAGTTTAGTCAACAAACATGATGGAATTTACCAATCCTAATAGGGTCTCCCATAGACAAAGTAGGGCTCCTTTTGTAAATGCTAGTAATGTTTATATTTCAACCCACACAATGGACTATGGGACCCCTCCTCATACCTCTTTACAGCAAAACCCTCCTCTTATCTTAGAGGATTAGCTTGAGTTAGAGTATACCCATGAAATGCTTTTCTTTATCACAAAATTCCCTCAACATAGAGGGAAGGATCCTTCCACCATCTATAACCTCATGATTAACCATCAAGTTGAAGAACCTCATTCTCTTATTCCCACTTTCTCCAATATTTTTTGGGGTACCAATTTATTTGGTTCTCAACATTTTCCTTCAATCTTGACTCTTTCTTATGCTATGCCACCTTCTTTAACTTCTTTTACCTCCATGCCTAGTATCTCAACTAACATGGCATGTTCTAAATTTAGTGGGCCTCTCATAAGATCCACTATCCTTTAACTTTACACTAGTTCATCATTTTCTACCCAAGGCACTCATGCTTCAAGTGCTTCTTCCTCTCAACTATTTACTAGTCTATCTTTTGCTTCACAAGCAAATTTTGCCACTAGTGCCTCAAATTCTCACAGCTCTTCTCAAACACATACCAAAACTAATAGTGGTACCTAAGCCACTAATACCAACACAAACACTAATACTACTTCTTATAATAACAATAATCAAAATCATCAAATTTTGTCACAAAATCTTAATCAAATGAACACATTCCAAGCTCATAATATGCATCAAATGATGAGAATGCAAAAACACCTTCTTAATATTCAATCCAATCCTCAACCAATGGCTTGGGGCACATATAACCAAAGTGTTCCTCCTCCTCCTCCTCTTCAAGATTCTCAAGGTAATCTCATTCCTCAACCTTCAATAGTAAACAAAGTCATCAAGCATTTACAAAATGAAACTCTTAACACCCAAATTGCTAACATTGACATTGGAGGTATGACACCTAAAATTTATTACAATGGATCAATCGATCCTACCCTTCACCTTAAAACATTTGGAAATATTTACAAGGATTGGGTCAAGTTAAATACCTTTGCCTCTACCAAACTCTTAGCCAAAACCCTCACAGGTGATGCCTTGGATTAGTACAATCAACTTAGAATACACTCTATCACTAGTTTGAAGGACTTAGTAAATGATTTAGTTTAAGGATTTCAAACTAGTGGTCTTCTAGAAAACACTTTGGCCCATTTCATTAATTGTAAATAAAACAAAAATGAAAATTCCAAAGACTTTGTTAAGTGATGGAAGACTTTGTCAAATAAATGTGAACATAACATGGTAGATGAAAATATCTTTCATCTCTTTACAAATTATTTATTTCCTAAATTATAGTATCAAGTTTGAACCCTGTCTCCAAGTACCTTAGAGGAGGCAATCGATCAAACCAAAAGATAAGATTTTTTCATGTGCTAATTTGAACTACTCTAACCTTCCATGGGCCCTCACCTATTAGTAAAGAAAAAAAAACTAAAATATTACCAATTATGGTGTTACTGATTCATATGACACCATTCATAATGTTCAAGCTATTTTTCCTATCCCTTTTTTAAAACCAACTCCTTCTCAACAATTCATTAATCCTCATTTCTCACCAAGCAGCATTAATGTCCATAAGCCTTTATCCTTGGCCAAATTACTTAAACGTCTACCCAGGACTCTCCCTTAAGAGATTGACCCTACTTGACCTATGAAATTATGGTATGCCCCTAATAAATTTTGTTAGTTTCATGCTAGTTGGGGTCACTCTTACGAGACTTGTAGACAACTCCACAATTTAGGCATGGAATTTCTTCTTGGTCCAAATTTTGATCATGATTTCATTATTCGTAAGCATCAACAAGATTATGAGATTGCTTTCAAAGACTATAAATCACATGATAAAACTTAAGCCTTAAATCAACAAAATTCTCATTTAACTATCTGTAAAGACCCCTTGCCTAATCATCAACCAATCCAAGAAAGTCAAGACAAGCCCACTTCTTCGACCAATAACATAGAAATTCTTTTTGAACCAAATTCCAAAAAGAATGTGGTTAGCACGACCAATATGCGAAGAGTGGTGGATTTCATTGATTTTCAACCTATTTACACTCCTTCCCATAAGACATATCATGTTATCCAAGATTATTCTCCAACTCATTTAAATGAGTTGGGGCAAGAAGATCTTATTTATTTTAATGATCTAACTTATGATTCTCCCTTGGATGACACATCTCATAATATCTCTACTTATCTCCCACCATATTCCAATGCTAATGATAATCCAATTTCTACTAACACTTCTTTTGAACTTCAAGAGCAATCTAAACTAACTACTTATTCATCACCAAATAATTGATAACCTTCTTCGTAACCTTCTCATTCTTGTCAACATAAATTTCAATGCTCTTGAGATCCACTTGATGAAGATCTTCTTAATCATTATGCACCTATATCTAACAATCTCCTTATGGGTTATGATGAGTGGGATCCCATTACGGAGCTTACTAATATTCCATCCCAACTCCCTTTTCTTTAACACATGAGGGCATCTCCACATCATATAAATTGCCTCATGCAACTCTTATTTGAGATGAATATCCCTCACCCTCATCTAGTAGGATGGGAGGATACTTTATCTAGATTAGAGCATAGTATCTTATAATAATGCAAAGAGATGTTCATTGATTTTGATGAAACTCTAAACACTTTTCTTTCTTTATGATTTCCTATCACATCTATGATTCTGGATGAGATTCTACTTCATGCAAATGATCCTCCATTATTTATTAACATCCAAATAGGTGATATCCAAATTAATCAAGCCTTGATCAATGAGGGTTATGGCATCTATGTTGCTTCCCTTGATTTCATTAAGACTATTAGGTATTATGAATGTAATCTCAAGTCTACATGTAGTACATGCTAAGGATACGATATAAGGAAAATGCCTCATTTAGGGTATGTGTGGCTTCCCATTACCATCTCACTTGTCACCATTCATGTGACTTCAAATTTTCCCTTTCATATAACATCTTGCTTGGTAGGATATGGAATCATCATATGCAAGCTATCACATCTTTCACTTGCCAATGCATTGAATTTCCTCACAATGGAGCCTTTTATATGATTCAAGAAGACACTAACCCTTAGAATTTTAAACAATTCTAAGACTATGGTGTCTTCAAGATTCCTACTCTTGAAACTTTGCTTAGTGTTACATTCCATGAGTCATATCATTTCAAATTTCCTATCAACTCAACCAGAGGTTATAATGGGTATCTTGAGCTCATTGGTAACATTCCTCCCAAAACTTTAGACTCTGATGATGATGATCCAAATGAGATTAACTTAAATATCAAAAAGTTTGATCTCTCACCTCATCTCATCTCATCTCATATCTTCTTGCTTCCTTATAACCCTATTCTCACAAGCTTCCTTATAATGACATTCTTGTAGTCTTAACCAAGACTAGGCACTCTATTCACCAAGCTTCCTCTAATGATAAGGTCAGCCCAACCTGTGTCATTGATCTTCATACTTCAAATTATGATGATGGTTATTCTTTTGATGATCCTCTTTTAGGCAACCTTATCCAGGCCCATCATGATGCTGAGATTATTCATTATTTTTCTTCTTTACTTGAGTCTTTTCATGCATCTCATCATTATATTTCATTTATAGTTCTTCATTCTTGCATTTTTCCTTTTTATCAGAGGGTAGAGATGGAATTGATACCTCTAGTTTATGAGGAACCACTTAGGACCATGCTCTTAGATCATGCTATGATAAGACCTTAACACTTTGCCACACCTATGGCAGTTCTCCTTAAACCTTCTATAAATCCCCCTCCTTTAGTAGGGCTAACATAGTTAATCCTATTCCTTTTTCCACTCTAGTTGAGCCTATTTCCTCTCCTACTATTGATGAGCCTCTTCCTACATATCCTCCTAGTGCTCCTCTTGTTGAGCCTAGTTTCACTCCTTCCCCATCATCACCTTCCATTGATGATGGTTTTCTTCCACTACCTAATATGGCTCCTTTTCTCACCAAATGGGTTGTTGAGTCCTCTTTTGATACTTCCACTCCTATTTCACCTCCTTTTGTGAGTTCTCCTAAAACCACTCACAAGTGTATCTATTACTTCCACAAGATAGATAATCACTCTTCCACCCATTGTCGTAAGTTGTGATAATATCTTGATACCTTGCATCCTTATTCCCCATCAACAAACAAAGCCATATCTCCCTTAAGGTACTTATTGAATATATACCTAAGTATGGTGAGGTATATTATCTATGGCACCTATGTGGCATGCATCACATTGATCATTTCCACATTATTTAACATCTTAGAGATCACATTGTATCATCCCTAGACCTTCTACAACTCCTCCCATAAGTCGTTCCTAAAAGAAGGTTTCTCCTTCTTCTCCCATGGTTCCACCTCCAGTGGTTCCATCACCTCTTGTGGTCCCTTCTATGCCTCCACCTATGGTTCCTTCACCCTTTTAGAATTCTTACATTTTCAATTGAGGAGATTAGAAAAGAATTATTTGTCCAATATTCACTAAATATTAATGAGACCTTAGTAGTAGTTCACATTCAACTTCATAGAGACTTATTTGATGTATTGGATATGCGTGTGGATATATTTACCTGTATTTATGAGCACATGCATGGTGCTTCCTCATTTATATTTGGATTGGACATGTGCTAAAATATTATTTCTATTTTTGATTATATCATTAGACACTATGTCATATTCTTCCTTATCTTATATCATGTTTCTCCTTCTTGTTATACTATAGTTAGCTAATGTTATCATGTTACATTTCACATATACTTGTCTTTTTCTTATCATTTTTATTTCTTCCTTATCATTGCTTTATTTTCCTTTAGATTTTTTCTCAAAACTCTTCCCTTGTATCTTCATGATTGTTTGCTTTTTTATCTTTATTGTCCATACATAGTTGTCATGGTGACTTGGTTATATTTACCCTCTTCCCTTTGGTTACTATCTCCTATTACCATGTGATCAGTTTGCAAGCAATATTTCTCATTACTATTTCCTTTCACTGGTCCTCCTTTGTATCTCCTTTTTTTTACTTCGTCCTTTTTCTGCAAAATGAGCATATACATGGTTGAGACCTAAGTGTTCTAGTTAGTCTTTTATCTTGGGTCACTTAGCTTCATTTAGCCTTAGCTTACAACTCATTCATGTGTATCACTATCTCTCTCATAATTGGTCATTCTAAATCTGTATGGAGGAGGAATCTTAAAAAATCCTTCAAAAGAAAGTTAAAATCCAAATCATTTAAAGAAAAGGTAATGATATCAAAAGGAAAAAATATTGAATATTCTTAAAAGTCTAATGACACTAAAAGACATGATTCAAAACACATCTCCTTCATTTAGTCAAAGCTGAAACTCCACAATTGGCCTCATGGTAGAGCCGAGGTCCTTTGGGGTATGATAGGCCAGTAGATTAGAAGAGGAGAATAAAAAAAATATTTTAGTGGTACCTAATTTTTCACATAAGTACCTAATCTTGTTAGTATATCGATGACTCCATAAGAGGTCCTAAGGAGTGGGGAACATGTCATGGGAAGGTAAGTCCATTTTTATTTTCCTTTTACCAATCTACCATCATGTGTTGGTCTTATTAGCACACCTATTTTCCTATAAAACTTTGTGTCTATAGCAAGCAGGTGTCGACTATGTTGAATTTTATATAATATTTGAAATATTTCAAAGGGAGGTGGTAATGCAGGACCAGATGCATAATCCACCTAAATCCCATTAGGATCCTATCTCTTCAAGCACTACCATGTTATTCGACACTCATGAGTTTATTTTTCCAAGTAAAGATGATAATATACCATAAGAAAACATAGATGGAGTTAACATTTTATAGTAATTCTAAAAGGGTAGCTATAATCTAAGGAATATACATCCCTTCAGTACATCAATTCCTCCAAATACCATAGTAATTTCACTTAATCCTAAATCTGACAATAATCTACCTTCCATAAGAGGGAATGACTAGCCTCAAATCAAGGAGGAACCAAGCAAAGGAGGATATAAAATCATTGAATTCTTGAAGATCAAATCAAATATAAATCTTCATGAGTTTGCTCAGATCACTAAACAAAAAGAGTTTTAGTAGAAGTTTATTACTGGGAAGACACATATGGAGAAAACAAAAGTATCTTTGGAATAAATTGAAAGGTGCTGACATGAATGTCATCAATAATAACAAGCCATAAGTTCCATAGTTATTGCTATCCATTAGAATATTTGGTAAGAACATTCATAATTGTTTAGTTGATTATAGATATTCTACTACTTTTATGCCTACTTCTATATGTCAAAAACTTGGTTTGATCCCAATCCCCTCAGAGAGAATAATTTTATAATTAGATAAAATAGTGGTACCAGTGGTTGAGGAATTGAAGGATGTACATATTCAAGTAGAATATGAACCATGAGTCCAGATGACCATTAACATCCTTGTAGTGGGCATAACTAAAGGTTACAAGTTTTTGTTGAGTAGGGATTGGTCCAAAATGATTAATGGATACCTATCTATAGACTTCTCTCATATCTGACTACCATAGAGAGACATTTCAAATCAAATCAAGATCGATAGGGAACCAAGATTGAAATATCCCATTATAGAGTATAATGTCAAGAATGAAGAGGTAATGTATGAATCTCCTAGCCTTGGTATTTACACTTTCACTATGGTGAATAGAGAATGATAACTATAGTCTAAAGGTTTCAATCAACTATGGACCTTACATTTTGATAGTGATAGATCCAAATAAGGATCACACATAGTAATCAAGTTGATTGATCTATAAGGAAATAAATTCTTGGTAGCATACATATTATAATTCACTTGCACCAATAATAACATTGAGTATGAGGCTCTAATTCTAGAATTATAGTTTGTATTAAGGAACAATATGAAGTAGGTATTAATATTTGATGATTTAGAGCTAGTTATTAACTAGGTCATAAACAAATATAAGTGCAAGATGTGTTATTTGAGGAAGTACAAACATAAGAAAGGGACCTAATTGAGAGCTTTGATGATTTCAACATAAAACCAGTTCTTAGAGAGTAGAATCAAGTTGTAGATTCACTAACTCCTATTTTAGCTAATTTGGATCCTCTCCAAGAATCTAAGGCAAAAATATTCTCTATTGAATTAGTGCCTTGCCCCTTTATTATTGATAATACAAAAAAATTCCAAGTCTTTGATGATGATTAACAAATTATTTAGTTTCTAACTTATTCAAGGGTATTTGAGTTGCAAATCATCGATGAGAAGGAAATTAATCATCTTTGCCAAGAGGATTTAGACAAGGAAGGTATTCTCCAACTTAAAGAAAATCACATTTTATCAGGGTTGGTCTCCTTAGAAAGGCCATTTGACATAGACCCCCAAGATTAGCAGCTTAGAAATCCTGAGGTTGATGAGTCTAATTTCAAAAGGGAAAATCTAGGAGATGAACATAGCCCACACTACATCAATATTGGCCTCAACTATACCCTAAAAGAGATACAACGAGTGAAAGATTTAATCACTCGATATAGGGATGTTATTGCTTGGACTTATGAATATTTAAAAGTGTATGACCCTCAAGTAATTACCTATATAATTCCTCTGAAGGTAGATCACAAAAAATTCAAATAGAGGTAGAGACCTATCAATCATATTATAAATATGCTCATTCAGAGAGAAGTGGAGAAGTTATTGAGTGTAAAGATAATCTTCCCAATCAGACATTCCACCTGGGTGGCCAATTTGGTCCCAGTAATAAATAAGAATGATGGGATCAGATTATGTGTAGATTTTAGAAACTTAAACAAAGCTTATAAAAAGGGAAATTATCCCTTGCCTTCTTTGGATTAAGTGATACAAGTAGTAAGTGGTTTTGAAATGATGTCCTTAGATGGTTTTTAAGGATATAATTAGGTACCGGTACAATTAGAAGATATGATGAAGATTGAGTTTACTATGAAGTGGGGAACTTATGCATATAACATGATGCTATTTGGCCTGATAAATGTAGGAGCTACCTTTCAATGTGCCATCGATCATGCATTCAAAGGATTAATTGGAAAATGCATAATCATCTACATAGATAATCTTATGATGTTTTTAAAGAATATGAATGACCACATAAACCACATCCATTCTATATTAAAGAGATGCAGAAGATTTGGTATCTCATTGAACCTAGAAAAGAACATATTTAGAGTGATTGAAGGCAAGATTTTGGGACATATCATCACCAAGGATGGGATCATCATTGATCTAGATAGAATTCAAAGAATTTTAAAACTTATGGCACCAAATAGTAAGAAGAAGCTCAAATCATTTTTGGGAAGATTAACTTTGTAAGGAAGTTTATTTCAATATTTACAAAGATTGTTAGACCCCTAAATGTAATGTTCAAGCAAGATGCCAAAATAGAATGAATAATTGAGGCTAGAAAGTCTTTCTAAGACATTAAAGATGCAACATCCTAGGCTCCATTACTAATTAGTTTAGATTTCATGAAGGATTTCAATGTGTACTCATTCGATTAAGAAAATATGATTGAAGATGATATAGCATAAAGAAAGATGAGATTGAGCATCCAATCACATTTATAAGTACAAATCTGAAAGATGCAAAACTTAGGTACCCTATGATTGATAAATAGATCTTTTCTCTTGTTAAAGTAGTTAAGAAGTTTTAACATTACATTTTGAGGAATAAAACCATTTCCATTATGCCTAATCTTACTGTAAATCTCACCTTATCACAAAATAAACTAGGAGAACACTGAGGTAAATGGATGGAAAAACTACAAGAATTCAACATAGAAATTAGACTTGCAAAGATTGTTCAGGGTCAAGGCATCATTCAGCTCATGACTAAGCCTGATCCATGTATTATTATATAAGAGGTATGTGAAACTCATGTATCTAAAGGATAATGATATACTGATATAATATAGTACTTATTTAAGGGTACTTGTCCCCTAGAATTTAATATAGAGAAAATAAGAGGTTTGAGGATCAAAGCTACTCATTTCATGATAAAAAGGGAGTTATCTATAGAATAAACTATGAAGGCATTTATCTAAGGTGTGTGTATATAGAGGAAACTAAAGAGATTATGGAGAATTTTCATCAACATATATGTAATGGTTATCCTTCTAGGAATACCACAACCCACAAGATCTTAAGAATGGGCAATTACTAGCCAACAATTTTCAAGGGTGCTCACACTCATGTGAGAACATGTCACAAAAGCAAATATTTAGCTAAGAGGGAAGTACATGTAGAAATGACCTTAAAACTAGTTATTGAAGGAAGGTCATTAAACCAATGGGGTTTAGACCTCATTAGTGTCACCAACCCAAATTCCTTAGCAGGACATAAATTTGTACTATTGCTATAGACTACTGCACTAGGTAGACCAAAGCCATAGCCACAAAAAATTGTAGAGCATAAGATGTGATTCAATTTTTAGTGGAACATATCATCACTATATTTGGTACCCCAATTTCTCTAGTTTATGATAATGGACCAGATTTTGTATCAAAAAAATTCATAGAGTGGGTACATGACAACCAGATACTATTAGGTCATCTTCTAACCATTACCCTCAAGGAAATAGACTAGTAGAATCAATTAATAAAAAATTGATAGATGCAATCAAGAAATCAACTAGGGATAAGCCAAGGGACTGACACAATCTATTGAAGTATGCTCTTTGGTCAGACCAGACAAGATACAATAAATCCCTTAAAGCATCACCCTATCTGTTGGTATATGGATGTAGACTAGTATTCCCAATCATGCTAAAGATACTAACTTATCTATTCATGAAAGATTACATGAAACGAAGTGATAATGTAGAGTCTCGACTGTTGGACATAATATAAATAGCAGATTCAAGGAATGAACCCTTGTAGACCTTCAATAAACATCATGACATAGTCAAAAGGTGGTTTGATAAAAGAGTAAATGTGAAAGCATTCAGGATTTTAGTTTTGGTGCTACTTTGGGATAAATCCCATGAAAATAAAGGACATCATGTCAAATTTTCCCCACTATGGATTGGACCATATCAAATTTTAGAGATCATGGGAAATAATGTATTCCATCTAAAAGACTTGTAAGGCAAAGAGCTCACTTATCCCATCAATAGATAGTTCTTGAAGCACTAATTTAGGGCTATGTCATTTGGAGGTATTGTTGATTGATACAGGAACATGGTAAAAATGGATTAGGTTAGATATCCTATTTTTTAAGGTTAGATTTCTTGTTTTCTTATATTAGAGTTCAATACTTTCTAGGTTAGTTATTCTGTATTTTCCTATGGCAATCTGAATTATGTTTGCTATGATTTAACCAAGCTAAAATCCAAACCAATTGAGTTTATACTTAAATAGACCTATAAAAAATGGGGATAATTGAACAAGGAAAATGTAATATGGGATTTGTGTACAAATTTGGTATATTTCTTTGTTTAGGGTTTTTAGGATGAAATGAGGTAGTCATGAATTATTATGGATTACATCATAATTAAATAATTTCACTAGGTATGTGAAAGTTGCACTCAAATTAATTTACATGAATTTAAAAAAAAATATTACTCACCAGATCAAACACTTATTATATTAAATACTTGTTGGAAGTGATAATTCTTGGTACATATGTGGTTAGTAGGGATGTTTTGGTAATGATTTGTTTTATAACCATACCAACTCACTGGGGTTCCAACTCTCCTCTTTCTAATTCAATTAAAATGCAATCAAGCCAAGAGAATATCTAAAAAAAAATCAAAAGGCTTACATGATGAAATAAGGACAATCCACCATGCATCATAAGGGAAGAAGAGAAGGAACCTAAGGTATCTCTGCCAGGGCTATGGATGATTGGATGATAGCATAACAATAACTGAGTTTCCCTTATTTTTATGACCTTTAATAGAAACTAAAAAAAACCTACAAATTCATCAAATCCTTTAAAAAAATCATCACAACAAAGGTTAAATTAACCTCACATTCAACACACATAGATCTAAGGATAAGAAGGCAAGTATGTTATGTGAATTTACATAGGAGTCTCTTTCATATTTTTGATATTATTATTATTTTTTGATATTATTCATATTCGATTTGAGGTTACAAACCAAAGTTTTGGGTTCTTGAATACTCAAGTATATTCCCCCTATAAGTCTCCATTTTTTGTATCCAACACCCCCCTTCTCCTCCAAAAAAGGAGGGGACCCATTTTTCTTAAAATTTTTGTCATGTTTTATTATGCTTATCTTCTATATATTTATGCTAAATAGATTGATTCTTAGTATTTTTAGAAAAAGATATAATTCTAGCATGGTATCATGCACATTTTATGGATTAACTCTATTAATGTATTTTCAAAAGTTTTTGAGCTATGCAAGTTTTTTTTGGGACTTTGTTTTTGATGGAAAATACTTTGGAGACTTATCTATTGGTAAAATTGTTGTGTACCTTTTGTTGCAAATATTTTGTTTCAAAAATTTTATCTGATAGGTTTGGATATTGGTATTTTTTATTTTGGGTATTCATTTCCAAAAATTTCTTTGGCACTTTTTTTTTTGCACTTTGGTTTACTTTGGATTATCATTCGATAGGAATTCGGTCTTCAAAACTTTTATTTCGAACAAAATAGGTCTCTGGGATTTATGTTGCAGACATTTTGTTTGAAACAAATTCCTTGAAACAACTTATCTTTTAGCAGACCTTTTATTGTGGCCTTTTCACCATAGACATTTTATCTAATGGAATTTTGTTGTGGTCTTTTTGCCATGGACATTTTGTCCATCAGAAGTTAGGTCTTTTGGATTTTGATGCAGGTCTTTTGTAAAGACTAGTCCCAACAATAAAACCTAAATACTTGATTACCAAGAGTGATAAAAAAAGACCTGTCATACTTAGCTGAATAAAATTATAATACTTCATAATAGTATGCTAAAGTCACCCACCAACTAGAACTAATGAATTTCAAATATGTAGGAAATACAAAAGAAGTAAATGTTGGGCATTTATATCACATGAAATGGTATTCAATGTGATAAGCCTATATACATGATGTGAAGCCATTAAAGTCTTCATTATTTTTGAATAAACTTGCAATTGAGGTCTACTACCATCCTTCATGATGAAGAGACTGATCTACTAACTGTGAGAAGACTTTGAGTAAAACAATTACTAGGGGAAATGCAAATTGATCATACAACATAAAGAACACATAAGGGAAGACTCTGAGTGCACCCAAATTGCATGAAACAAATAATGGAATCTTCATCTAGGGTATTTAGGGGAGTGATTCCATAATCACCCTACTCAATCAAGGTTTGCATAGAGTTTACTGATACAACCTTTGATGCTACCCTATTTGATAATAGGTATGCAAATTATTCATAGTTGTGGGACATAGTGGATTTTATGAATGTATTTTCATTGGATGATGATATGTCTCTCTTTGATCGATTGTTCATCACAGATTTATTGGCCTTAAAATGACAAAAATTGTACTTTACTATTATCAAGCTTGAGGTGATGCCATGTATTGACTTCCTACTTGATTTATTCTTCATAGGCTAGGTCATGAAAGATACCTTCCTCCACCATATTGGCAATCCTACAAACATGGATTATCTTTTAGGACGTGACTTCCAAGTATACTTGTCCTTGGCCACACCCAATGCATACTTTGACAAGCACAGATTAGTGTAGTGAAATGAAGAGAACACAATTAAGGTGTTATATTCATGGTTGCTCCCTGATTAGACCATCACATTCAAAAGGATGGATCCAAAAGGGCCTACTCTTATTAATCAATTTATAATCGGGTTATGCATTATTATATCTATAATGAATAAATTCTATGGTATGCCAAACATTTTGTTTCTTAATCTATATTTGGTACCATTATTGCACATGATGATAACTAGTGATGTTGCATATGCATTATGAGAAATAAGTAGTTTCCATTTGAGGGAGTAGGTAATTCACAAAGACAAGTGGGCCATGCCTATGTGACATTTTTACATGATGTCATATCTAATGGATACTATCATGAGGACTTGCTACAAGTTTCTTAGTGAGCTATGGATTCTAGCCACTAACTATATCAAAAATAGGATTTGTTATTACATGAATAACATGGTAAAGACTGATGAGGAGGTCTATCCTCAAGTTTGGAAAGCCATCCATAGTTCATCAATGCCTAGGTTAGGGGAAAACATTATGAAAACACTTGCTAAGAGGGGTGATTAATTTTTATACCTAGACTTCACTATCATAATGATCTAGGGGAATAGGGTTCATCCCTTGTGCCTTTTAAAAATGTTCTTGATAAAGTGGTCGAGGAAGAGATCACTTTTTAGTTGTGGTGAATCATAGAAGAGGATTTGGATAGAGCAAAGAAAGCTTCACTCTTTGGCGATAACATATTCATTGGATGAATGGTTTACACCATGAGAAATCATTTTGGAGAAGTTGGTAGAAAGAGGAAAATTTACCATTTCCCTATGCTTCCATACAGGGATTGGGATCCCCATGGGCTCATCCAAAAACACATTCAAAATTTCAATATCCCTTACTTCCACCAACCTTACTCCTATGAATTTCTATTTTTGAATACATCGAATGATGAAGAAGTCTTGGAGAGGGTAAAGATTATTGGGTTAAAGGAGGATCATTTAAGGATGATCTAAGCAAAACTTGTAATCTTTGTAAGATAATTAGAAAATAGGATTTCAATCTTCCAAGGATGGACCCACTTATATTTTTGGAAGGGTCAATGTACTAAAAAATCAAAGGAACAAGGAGGCTCCTCATCATAGGGACTCCCTCTCAAATTAAAATTAAAGGTTGTGAATAAAAAATATGGGGTATTTGAACCTAACATAGGGGAGCACAAGCAAGAGACCCCATTAATTTGGACTCTGATGAAGAGGGGCAAACATAGGAAGATCAAGATGACAACATAGTATTAATACCCACAACTACACCTTAGGCATAATTTATCACATCCACAGTGGTAGTAATAGATGAAGCAACTACTCTAAGCCATCAAGACTCCTCTACATAACCAAATACCCATATTGTTTATATAAAAAAAGCCTAGGAATCTTACAAGTAATCCCATAATTGAGTTATCACAAGGCTTGCCTATTAGACCCCAAAAATCAAAAGTGATAGAGGGAGAGGCTATGGAATTGGAAGAAGAAGATGATCCAGATGAATAAGTTGAGATACAAAAGGCTAAAGAATTAATCCTTGAGGTAGATAGGGGTAAGGAGACAACTTTGGAAGCCATCCCAGATACTTAGTCTGTATAGACTACCCCTTTATCTTTTATTTCTATTCCGATGTTTGGTTCTATTTCCATTTCTTTTATTTCAAAGACACCCAAGGTGGAAGTGCCTACTTCCACCTTTATTGATCCATTTTCCCTAAATTCATTCATATAATTCCCCTTGCTCAATCTAATGGTTGAGAAGGATGTTTCCTCTATTGATCCATAGTCCACCTCCATTCCATTTATGGCTACCTCCAACATCATTTTGGAACTACCAATATTAGGTCATTAAATGAGAAGGCATCCATGAAGGTGGAGATAGCCATGGCCACTTTGCAATTCCATGTTTAATGCACTCATCTCACCCTTCCCATGCCATCATCCACTTCCACTAAAGAAACCATTGTAAATAGTTTAAGTAGAGGTAGGAGGGCCAAGCCCTAAATTGTCATAGTCCATCAACTCCCTCAGTTTGAAGGAGTGGATTGGTCTAAGATCATATGTCCCTCCTTGTATAACATCCTTTTATAGGCATCCAATAATCAACCAATAGTTGAGGAGGTTGAGGAGTAGGTTGTGGTTATAACCTCATAGGAAATAGATGTCAATAAGTTGTACATTCCTCCCTAGGCCATAGATTTGAGAATAAAGACCTCACAGATGCCTACTTTAAAAATTACTGAGCTCCCCTCCATCACCATTATTTTTTATAAGCCATCAGGGAGCATATAAAGAGTAAAGAAGAGGAAGATTGAAGATGACAAAGGTATAGAGTTAATTCTTAAGGAAATACAAGAGGTCTTCTCCCTCATAAAGAGGTAGAACATGCAGTTAAGATAATCACACTATGTTGAAAATTTTGTAGACGTGGTTGAAGCACACAAGGAATCCATGGTGGCTATCTAAGAGGGTATAAAAATGATAAGGAAAGAGCTAGATTCCAACATAGATAAATTGAGAGAATAGTACAAGAGCATGCACATACCAGAAGGTACAAAGGCAAAGGTTTATGATGCTACCTTAAGATGTTATAATTATTTAGAATCTCTAAATTCTATGCAGGCTAAATTCACCCCACACATCAATAAAACTAACTAATTATTCTATTTTTTGAGGAATGATAACAATAAATTGAAGATTTTGGTTGCATACATAGGAAATAAGGCTTACAACCATTTGGATCTTATGACACCACTTGAGGCATCTAATGCCCTCAACTTGGTTGTCATAAGAATATAAAAATTCTGGGAATGGCTAAGTTAAATTAGGGGTTTACTCCCCAAGTATCAAGAGCATGAGACCCAAGTTCTCCAAAATTTGAATGACTTGAAGTTATGTAAAGTCAAAGACACTACATGAAAATTGATCAACAAGATCAATTTTGATCAAATCATATAGGAAGCAATAGATAGATTCAATAATATTATATATGGAATAACATTGGAGGAGATAGCAGCTGAACTAAGCACTACTAGGAAAAAGGTCACCAATGTGGAAATTTTAAAAAATAACTTGTAAATGACCAAGATAGAACATGTGAAGCTCCTTGATCGAGTCAGTAAGATTCATCAATCATCACTACTTAATATGGATATCATTCAATAGTAGCATGATGTTATAGATAAGTGTTACAAAGACAATGAAGAAAAGAAGAAACCATCTCAAGTTACTACTTCTAGTGCCACATCGACATCTATAGTTTCTACTTTTACCACCTCAACCTTTACATCGACCAAAGTGCATGTAGCCATTTAGATTACACATCCTTGAATGGCTATTTTTTTTACATGGATAGTTTTACAATGACATATATATGTTATATATAACTTATAGTTTATTTTAGTTCAAGTTATAATTGTAAAGTTACATTTTTTTTTTGTAGACATGCACACATTGGGTGCTTTTTTAAAGGCTAGCTTACACTAATTAAAAACTATGAGTAAACTCTTATACAATTTTAACCATAGTTAGAACTTAAGTTCTAAATATCACATGTAAGGACTTGTTCATGAACTTGGAGGATGAGGTGACCCCTTACCCAAGTCTATTTAAACAATTATAGTCCATAGTTTAGCGGGCGATGGAATTTTAAATATATAGGAGTGAAGCAATTTAGATTCTCTACTCATGTGTTTGCCTATTTTCTTTCCACTATTTGTGTGATTTTATTATATTTATTTGGTTGTATGATTCAATAATCCTTAGTGTGCAAAAGTTATGAATGTGTTATTGATTGTCTTGATGAATATATCAATCTCAAATGTGTAACAACTATTACATGATTGGTAAAATACATTAGTTAGGATAGTTAAGTTAGTTCATTCATAATTTTGAATGTGTATGAGTACTTTCTTTTATATAGTTTTTTAATGTGTGTAACAACTACCTCAGATTCCCCACTAAGCCTGAGCCATAATCTCTTGACTAAGAGTGTGCAACCACTACGATAAAGGAACAATCTTCAATTGAGGCCCATGATTTTCCTATATCAGTATATCCTTATACTTTTAGCCATGCCTGACTATGTGTGTGTAATAACTATAAACAATAGGCATATTTTTTTTTTGAAAGCAACTTGTCCACTTAGAAACTAGCCAAGGAAGTTATTTATGAAGATCAAAAAGCTTTCTTTTCTACCTTACCGTTTCCTCCTTTTTTAAGTTTGTTTCTGAGATCAACCCATTTTATATTAATAACCATCCATCCATCCAACTCATATAGATTCTCATTTCCTTTTAAGAGACCACACCTCCATCCAAATAACCTTGTCAAAAACCTATATATTTTACCAACTATCCCATCAATAGGTTGTTAGGACCATATACCTACAACTCATGCCCTAGAGTGGAGATCATCTCCATTGAGATCTTAAAACATTAAAGGATACCTCATTGTCTATGGTGTACATAAAACTGTATCAATAGATCATTGGTTATATAAGGAGGGTAGATTAAACTTCTAATAAAAGAGGTTAGTTTCTACATAAAGTTGCACTAGAGTCACCCAAGAGAGTGACTATATCTAATTCCCAGGTTGGCCTTCTAATCTCACCCTTGTCACATCATAAGAGACGTAGAATTGTACTGAATATTCCAAATAGACCTAAGACTCCTTTACTAATAAGTAACCCTTTACCTATTAATTCTCTAATGGCTCAACTACCCTAGTTATTTGGATATACTATTGTCATCCTAGGATATGTGTATAATTTTCCTAAGAATCCTAGAAAGTATCTATATTCCTTTTCTCCTTCAGGATCAAGGATAGTAGAATAACATATTAAGTCTTTTAAGGTTGCTTTGAGGTTAATGTATGTTATTAATGAATATGTTGCATGCAATATTTTGTCTTTTACATTAATAGATGCTGCTTATGACTGGTATTTGAATCTAATGGAAAATTCTATCACTTCTTGGGATGCATGTCAAATAGCTTTTCTTGTACAATTTGAGAAGGTTACCAATCCTATTTTAGTATACTATCACTTCATGAGCATGAAGAGAGAGCCTAATAATCATATCCATACTTTCAAAACCAGATTTCAAGAGATGTACAACTAGATAATTATGAGTATAAACTAGAAGAGTTATTATCACTACAAATGTATAATAATGCTCCACATCTAATTATAACAATTTTTTTTGAGAAAAGTGACTATTGTCAATAAATTGGTATGGGCATACAAAGAATCCATCAAAATTGATATGCAACTCAATCAACAAGTGCTTAGAGTGCCTAACTTCAATAATGTCTTCCCAACATTTAATCTAGTTTTACATTGAATCTAGTTTTATATGCAAAGTAAAATATTCCTACATTAAATTAGAACCAGCTCTACATGTTACCCTTATTGACACAAGAAATGTATAAAAACTACAACTTATAAACAATCATACACAAGGTAATGGCTACCAATAGAATCAACAATTGTATACACCTTCAACTATTGATTTATAAGGCATTGATTCTACAAAGGTAGAGTTGGAGGCTATTCAAAAGATGGTTCAAAAGTTGAGTAATGAATTCCTTGGTATGCAAAGGAAGATGGGTAATGTCAATACCTTGAATGGAAATCAAAATCATAGATTTTAGAGGTATAACAAGATATTCGACAAGCTTGTAAACAATATGGAGTAGACTAAAAAACTTCCAAAGATTAACATAGTAGATATAACTTTGCCTAATTGGTGTAGAATTCATAATACTTCTTAGCATGGTGAGCTCAACTATGTTTAATTTTGTGCAGCATTTGAAATATTTCAAAGGGATATGGTAAGGCATGACTTGATGCATAATCCACCTAAATCCCATCAAGATCTTGGCTCTTCAAGTACTACCATGTTATTCAAGACTCATGAGTTTCTTTTTCCAAGTGAAGATGATAATATACTAGAGGATACCATGGATGAAGTTCACACTTTTTAGTAATTCCAAAAGGGTGGTTATAATCTAAGGAACAAGTAACCCTTCACTACATCAAATCCTCCAAATACCATAACAATTCCACATAATCCTAATGTTGACAATAATCCACGTCCCCCAAGAGGGAATGACCATCCTTAGATAAGGAAGAACCAAGCAAAGGAGGATACAACATCATTGAAGACATGAATAAGATCAAATAACATATAACTCTTCATGAGTTATATTAGATCACCAAACAAAAGGAGTTATTGTGGAAGTCTGTTAATGGGAAGAGGCCTATGGAGAAAACAAAAGCATCTACAAATAAATTGAAAGTTGTTGACACCAATGTCATCTATAATGGAAAACTAGAAGTTCCACCATTCTTGATGACTAGTAAAGCATTCATTAAGAATATTAATAACTATTTAATTGATTCTAGATCTTCTACAACTATTATGCCTACTTTTATATGTTAGAAACTTGATTTGAGCCTAATCCCTTCAAAGAGAATAGTTTCATAATTGGATAAAATAGTGGTACCATTGGTCAGGGAATTGAAGGTTGTACATATTAAAGTAGCATCTAAACCATGAGTCTAAATAATCATTGACATCATTGTGGTGGACATACCTAAAGGTTATTAGTTGTTTCTGAGTAGTGATTGGTCCAAAATGCTTAATAGATACCTATCTATAGACTTCTCTCATATCTAGCTACCATGAAGAGGCATTTCAAATCAAATCAAGATCAATAGGGAACTAAGAATGAAATATTCCATTAAAATTACAATGCTAAGAATGAATAGGTAAAGTATGAATCTCCTAGCCTTGGTATTTGCACTTTCACCATGTAGAATAGAGGATGAGAACTACAATCTAAAGGTTACAATCAGCTATGGACCTTATATTTTGATAGTGCTAGATCTAAACAAGGATTGGGCATATGAATCAAGTTTATTGATCCATAGGGAAAGAAATTCTTGGAAACATATAGGTTTCAATTCCCTTACACCATCAATAGGGATGAGTATGAGGTCTAATTCTAGGATTATAGTTTACACTAATGAATAATGTAAATTAGGTATTAATATTCAATGATTCAAAGTTGGTGATCAACTAGCTCAGAAATAAATATTAGTGCAAGTTATCTTATCTAAGGAAGTACAAACACAATAATGGGACCTAATTGAGAGCTTTGATGCTTTTAACATAAAGACAATTCCCAAAGAGAATAATCAAACTATAGATTCACTAACTCCTTCTACAACTAATTTAGAGCCTCTTTAAGAATCTTAGGTAAAAATATTATCTATTAAATTGGTGCCTTGCCCATCTATTCCTGATAATATATAAATTTCCAAGTCTTTGATGATGATCAGTAGATTATTTAGTTTTTAACTAATTTGAGGGAATTTGAGTCCCAAATCATTGATGAGAAGGAAGTTAATCATCTCTACCAAGAGGAATCAGATAAGGAAGGTATTCTCCAGCTCAAAGAGAATCACATTCCATTAGGGTTGGTCTATTTAGAGAGCCCATTTTACATAGATAGCCAAGCTCAATAGCTTAAAAAGCCTAAGGTCAATGAATCTAATTACAAAAGGGAAATCTAGGAGATGAACATAACCCATGCTATGTCAATATTGGCCTTAGATGTAACCCATAATAGAAATGACGAGTGAAGAATTTAATCACCTGGTATAGGGATGTTATTGTTTGGACTTATGAAGATTTAAAAGTGTATAACCCTCAGGTCATTACCCATATGATTCCTCTAAATCTAGATCACAAACCATTCAAATAGAGGTAGAGACTAGTTGATCCTATTCTAGAGCCCTTCATTCAGAGAGAAGTGGATAAGTTCTTAAGTGAAAAGATCATCTCCCAATCAGACATTCCACCCAGGTGACCAATTTAGTCCCAATAAGAAAGAAGAATGGTGAGATCAAATTATGTGTAGATTCTAGAAATGTAAACAAAGATTCTAGAAAGGATAATTATCCCTTGACTTCTTTGGATGAAGTGATATAAATAGTAAGTGGTTATAAAATGATGTCCTTCTTAAATTGATTTTCAAGATATAATCAGGTACTGGTACAATTAGAAGATAAGACGAAGAATACATTTACTATGAAGTGGGGAACTTATGCATATAAAAGGATGCTATTTGGCCTGATAAATGTAGGAGATATCTTTTACTATGCTATGAATCATTCATTCAAAGGATTAACTATAAAATGCATAATCATCTACATGGATGATCTTACAGTGTTCTCAAAGAATAGGAATGACCACTTAGGTCACCTTTAGGTAGAAGATTTGGTATCTCACTAAACCCAAAGAAGAGCATATTTGGAGTGACTGAAGGCAAGATTTTGGGGCATATCATCACAAAGGGTGAGATTATCATAGATCCAAATAGAATTCAAGGAATTTCAAAAACTATGACACCGAATAGTAAGAAGGATATCAAATCATTTTTTGGGAAGATTAACTTTGTAATGAAGTTTATTTTAGGATTTACAAAGATTGTTAGACCCTTGAATGCAATGCTCAAGAAAGATGCCAAAATAGAATGGATAGTTGAAGCTAGATTGTTTTTCTAAGACATTAACAATGTAATATCCCAGGCTCTAGTACTAACCAGTCTAGATTTCATGAAGGATTTCTACTTGTAATCATTCACTTTATAACATACAATTTCTATTGCTATAACATAAATGAAAGATGAGACCGAGCATCCAATCACATTTATGAGTACAAATTAGAAAAATGTAGAACTCAAGTACTCTATGATTGATAAATAGATCTTCACTCTTGTTAAAATGGTTAATAAGTTTTGAAATTACATTGTGAGGAATAAAACCATTGCCATTGTACCTAATCCTATTATCAAGCTCACCTTATCACATAACAAGCTAAGAGAATACTGAGGCAAGTGGATGACAAAACTATAGGAATTCAACATAGAAATTAGACCTATAAAGAATGTTTGTGGTCAAGGCATCATTCAGATCATGACTAATCTTGATCCATGTATTAATATTTAAGAGGTATATGAAGCTCAAGTATCTAAAGGAGAATGGTATATTGATATAATATAGTACTTGCTTATGAGTACTTATCCCCTAAAATTTAATAGAGAGTGAAGAATAGATTTGAGGCTCAAAGATGTTCATTTCATGATCAAGAAGAGAGTTCTGTATAGAAGAAACTATGAAGGCATTTATCTCAGGTTTGTGTCTACAAATGAAGCTAAAGAGATTCTATAGAATTTTCATCAGAATATAGGTAGTAGTCATCCATATAGAAATACCATAGCCCATAAGATCTTAAGAATTAGTTACTATCGGTCAATAGTTTTTAAGTATGATCACACTCATGTGATAACATGCCACAAATGGAAATATTTAGCTAAGAGGGAAGTACATGCAATAATGACCTTACGTCAAGTTGTTGAAAGAAGGCCATTTATCTAATGGGGTTTAGACTTCATTAATCTCATTAACCCAAATTAATCAATAGGCCATAAATTTGTACTTACTACTACAAACTATTACTCTAAGTGGACCGAAGTTAGAGCCATGAAGAATTATAGAGCACAAGATGTGATTCAATTTTTGGATAAACATATCATCACTAGATTTGGTACCACCATTTCTCTAGTTTATGACAATGGACCAATTTTCATATTAGCAGAATTCATTGAGTGGGTAGATGATAAACATATCACTATTAGGTCATCCTCTAACCATTACCCTCAAGGAAATGGATTGGAAAAATCAATGAATAAAAACTTGATAGATGCAATTAAGAAATCAGCTAGGGACAAACCAAGGGACTGACATAATATATTAAAGTATGCTCTTTGGGTAGACTAGACAAGATATAAGTAAGCCTTTAAAGCATCACCCTATCTATTGGTATATGGATGCAAACTAGTATTCCCAATCATGCTGAAGATACCAACCTATTAGTTCATGCAATATTACATGGAACCAAGTGATAAGGTATATTCTTGACTGTTAGACAAAATAGAAATGGAATATTCAAGGAATGAAGACTTGTAAACCTTCAATAAACATCAAGATAAAGTCAAAAGGTGGTTTGATAAAAGAGAAAAGGTTAAAGCATTAAGGATTTCAGATTTGGTGCTACTTTAGGATAAATCCCATGAAAAGAAAGGACAACGTGACAATTTTTTCCATTATGGATTGGACCATATTAGATTTTATAGATCATGGGCAATAATGCATTCTATCTAAAAGGCTTGCAAGGTAATGAGCTCACTTATCCCATCAATGGATAGTTTTTAAATCACTATTTCAGGGCTATACCATTTGGATGTATTTTGATTGATGTGGGAACATGGTAAAGATAGGATTTAGTTATATTTTATATTTTCTTAGGTTAGATTTACTATTTTCTTAGATATATTATAATACTTTCTAGGTTAGTTATTTTGTACTTTCCTATGGCAATCTAAATTAAGTTTGCTCTAATTTAAGCAAGATAAAATCCAAACCAACTGAGCTTATACTTAAATAGACCTATAAAAAAGGGGGATAATTGAAAAAGTGAAATGAAACATGGGACATTTGCACAAATTGGGTTTAAGGTTTTTAGGATGAAGGGAGGTAATCATGAATTATTCTGGATTATGTCACAATTGAATGCTTTTACTAAGTATGTAAAAGTTGATCTCAAAGTAATTCACATGAATTTAGAAAGTTTTCTTATTCACTAGATCAAACACTTATTATATTAAATACTTATTGAAAGTGATAATTCTTGGTATAGATGTGGCTGATAGGGACATTCTGGTAATGATTTATTTTATAACCATATCAACTCACTAGGGTTCCATCTCTCCTCTTTTCAATTAAAAAAAAAGAAAAAAAAATCAATCAAGCCAAGATAATATCTAAAGAAAATCAAAAGGCTTACATGATGAAATAAGGTCAATGTATCATGTATCATGAGGGAAGAACAAGAGAAGGAATCTAAGGTATCTCTATCAGGGCTATGGATGCCTAGTTCATAGCAAAGTAATCCCTAAGCTTCCCTTATTTTTATGAGATTTGATAGAAACTAGAATGAAACCTATAGCTTCATCAAAACATCTGAAAAACTCATCACAACAAAAGTTAAATGAACTTCACATTCAACACACACAAATCTAAGGATAAGAAGGCAAGTATGTTATGTGAATTTACTTAGAAGTCTCTTTCATATTTCTAATTTTAGTATTCTTTTGTGATATGATTAATGTTTGGTTTGAGGTTACAAACCAAAGTTATGGGTTATAAAATACTTAGGATTATTCCCCTTGTAAGTCACCATTTATTGTATCCAACACCCCCCCTCCTCTAGAAAAGGAGGGGATCCATTTTTCTTCAAATTTTTGTCATGTTTGATTAATCTTGTCTTCTATATGTTTATGCTAAATAGATTGATTCTTAGTATTTTTAGAAGATGATATCATTATAGCATGATATTATGCACATTTCATAGATTAACTCTATCAATGTCTTTATGGAAGTTTTTGAGCTATGCAAGTTTTTTTTGGGACTTAGTTTTTGACAAAAAATTCTTTGAATACTTATATATCCATGAAATTATTGTGGACCTTTTTTACAAATAGGTTTGGCTATCGAGGTTTTTTGTTTTGGGTATTCTTTTTCACAAATTTTTTTAGAACTTGTTTTTTTCGCACTGTGGTTTACTTGGGATTATCATTTGGTAGGAATTTAGTCTTTAGAAATTTTTTTCCAAATAAAATAGGTCTTCAAGATTTATCTTGTGGACATTTTTTTTGAAACAAATTCCCTAAAATAACTTATCTTTTAGTGGTCCTTTTATTGCAGCCTTTTTGTTGTAGACATTTTGATCGATGGACTTTTGTTGTGGTATTTCTACCATGGACATTTTATCCATCAAAATTTACCTCTTTAGGCTTTTGATGCAGGTATTTTATAGAGACTAGTCCTAATAATAAAACTTGAATAACCAACTACCAAGAGGGGAAAAAAAGGGACCTATCATACTTAGTTGAAAAAATTAAAATACTTCATAATAGTATGGTAAAGTCACCCACCAAATAGAACTAATGAATTTGAATTATGTAAGAAATAAAAAAGAAGTGATATTGAATGTGAAAGGCCTATATACATGATGTGCAACCATTGAAGCCTTAATTGCATTCTAACAAAACTTGCACTCAATGTATATCACCATCCTATGTGATGAAGAGACTTAACTACTACCTGTGAGAAGACTATGAGTAAAACAATGACCAATGGAAACTCAAATTGATCATACAACACAAAAAGCACATAAGAGAAGATTGTGAGCACACCCAAATTGCATATAAGAAATAATGGCATCTTCATCTAGGGTATTTAGGGGATCAATTCCACCATCACCCTACTCAATCAAAGATTCCATAGAGTTTACTGATACAATATTTGATGCTACCCTATTTGATAATAGGTATATAAATAGTTTAGAGTTGTGGGACGTAGTGGATTATGTGGATGTATTTTCATTGGATGACGATATGTCTCTTTTATTGACTATTTTCAAAGATTTATTAGCCTTAAAATGATAAAGATTATACTTTGATGATTTTAAGCCTGAGTGATGCCATGAGTGACCTCCTACGTGACTTGTTCTTTGTAGGCCAAGTCATGAAAGATACATTCCTCCACCATATTGGCAATCCTAGAGTTGTGGCTTGCATTTTAAGAGTTGACTTCCAGTGATACTTGTCCTTGCCCACACCTAACACATACTTCAACAAGCATAGACTGATGTAGTGGAATGTAGAGAAAATAATTAAGAAGGTTATATCTTCATAGTTACTCCCCAACCAGACCATCACATTCAAAGGGAAGAATCCATAGGGGCCTACTTGAATTAATTAGTTTAGAATGGGGATATACATTGGTACAACACTGCTAAACATACTCTATGGTAAGCCAAACAGTTAGTTTCTTAATCTAGATTAGGTACCATTATTGCACATGATAATGACTACTGATGTTAAGTTTGCATTGGGAGAAATAATTAGTTTCCATTTGATGGAGAAATTAATTCATAAATATAAGTGACCCATGCCTTCGGGCCATTTCTATATGATGTCATATCTAGTGGATGCTATCATGGGGATTTGTTACAATGTTTTTGGAGAGTTATGGAGTCTAGCATCTGACTATATCCAAAACATGATTTGTGATTACATTTAGTTTATGAATATATATGTTTACATGAATAACATGGTAAATTTTGTTGAGGATGTCTATCCTTAAGTTTGGCAAGCCATCCATGGCTCACCAATGCCTAGGTTAGGGGAAAACATTATGAAAACACTTATTGAGAGGGGTGATTACTTTTTATACCCAAAATTTACTATCATAATGATTTGGGGGAATATGGTTCATCTGTTGTGCCTTCAAAAATATGTTATAAATAAATTGGTTGAGTAAGAGATCACTTTTTAGTTATGGTGTAACATAGAAGGGGATTTGCCCAGAGTAAACAAAGTTTCATCCTTTGGCCACCACATAGTCATTTGATGAATGGTTTACACCATGAGAAAGTATTTTGGAGAAGTTGGTGGAAAGAGGAAAAGTTACCATTTCCTTACACTTCCACATAGGGATTGGTATCCCCACAGGCTCATCCAAAAACACATTCAAAAGTTTAATATCCCTTACAACCACCAAACTTACTCCTATGACTTTCTATTTTAGAATGAACCAAATGATGAAGAATTCCTGGAGAGGGAAAAGATTTTTGGGTTAAAGGAGGATCATCTGAGGATGATTCAAGTAGAACTTACAATCTCAGTAAGAGAATTAGATAGTTGAAGTCACTCTTCCAAGGATGGACCCACTCAAATTTCTAGAAGGGTCAATCTAATGAACAATAAAAGGAACAAAGAGGCTCCTCTTCATAGGGACTCCCTTTCAAATTGAAATTAAATCTTGTGAAGAGAGAACTTGTGGTAGTTTAACCCATCCCTAGGGGAGCACAAGTATGAGATCCCATTAATTTTGATTCCAATAAAGAGGGGCTAACCTAGGAAGAGTAAGATATCATCATAGTATTAATACCCACATCTATACCCCAAGCACAAGTTATCACATATACAGGGGTATCAATAAAAAAATTAGTTGTTCCAAGCCAACATAACTTCTTCACATAGCCAAAGAACCCTATTATCTATACAAGGAAGCCTATGATTCCTACAAGTAGTCCCATAGTTGAGTTATCATAAGGATTTCATACTAGACTGTAACACTCGAAAGTGATAGAGGGAGAGGATATGGACATAGAAGAAGATGATGATTTTGATGAATAAATGGAGATACAAAAGTATAAAGAACTAATCCTCGAGGCAGATAGGGGTAAAGATCCTTCTTTAGAAGCCACCCCAGGTACTTAGTCTATAGAGACTACCCCTTTATATTTTGTTTTTATTCCCATGTTTGGTTTTGTTTCCATTTATTTTATTTCAAAGACACCCAAGGTGGAAGTTCCTAAATCCACCTCTATTGATCCTTTTTCCCCAACTTCATTCATATAATTCCCCTTGCTCAACCTAAAGGTTGAGAATGATGTTTCCTCTATTGATCCACTATCCACATCCATTTTCTTCATGGATACCTCTAACATCCCTTATGATACTACCAATATTTGGTCATTAAAGAATAAGATGGCATCTAGGAAGGTGAAGACAACCATGGCCACTTCATAATTCCATGTTCAATCCACTTAGCTCACCCTTCCCATGCCATCATCCACTTCCATAGAAGAAACCATTGTAACTAGTTCAAGCAGAGGTAGGAGAGCCAAGCCCCAAATTATCATAGTCTATCCACTCCCTTAGTTTGGAGGAATTAATTGGTCTAATATCATTTTTCTCTCTTTTCTTGACATCCTTATGTAGGCATCCAAGAAGCATTCAATAGTTGAGGAGGCTAAGGAGGAGGTTGTGGTTACAACCTCACATGAATTAGATGTCAATCAGTTGGGAATTCCTCCATGGGTTATGGATTTGAGAACAAAGACATCATAGATGCCTAGTTTTAAAATTACTAAGTTCCTCTCCAATACCACTCTTTTTGGTAAGTTGTCTAGGAGTATATAGAGAGTGAATAAGAGGAAACTTGAAGATGATGAAGGTAGAGAGTTGATTCTTTATGAAAGATAAGATGTCTTCTCCCTCATAAAGAGGTATAATAGGTAGGTGGGGCAATCCCCCTATGTTGATAATTTTTTAGACCTGGCTGAAGCATGTAAGGAAGCCATGATGGCTATCCATGAGGGTGCAGAAATGGTGAGACAAGAGCTAGGTCCCAAGTTAGAAAAATTGAGAGAACAGGCCAAGACCATACACATATCATTAGGCACAAAGGTAGAGGTTTAAGATGCAACCTTTATATGTTATAATTCTTTGGAAGCTCTATAATTTATGCAAGATGAATTAGCCCCACACATCAATAAAACTAATGAATTATTCTATTCTTTGAGGAATGACATCAATAAATTAAAGATGTTTGCATACACAAACAATAAGGCTTACAACCATTTGGACATTATGACACGTCTTGAGGCATCTAATTCTCTCAAATTTTTTGTTATAAGAATAAAAGAAGCTTAGGAATGACTACAATTAGTTGGGGATTTACTCCCCAAGTATCAAGAGCATAAGACCTAGGTTCTCCAAATTTCAAATGACTTGAAGTTGTCTAAAGTCAAATACACTACAGGAAAATTGATCAACAAGTTCAATTTTGATCAACTCATATAGGTAATAAATAACTTCAAGTAGAGTCTATAAAGCCTAGCATTAGAGGAGATAGAATCTGAACAAATCACTACTATGAAAAAGGTCACTAAGGTGGAAATGTTTAAAAAAAAATTCCAAATGACCAAGGTAGAACATATAAAGCTCCTTAGTTAAGTCAGCAAGATTCACTGACCATTTCTACTTAATATGGATATCATTCAATAGTAGCATGACATTGTAGACAAGTGTTACAAAGAGAATGAAGAAAAGAAGAAAGAATCTAAAGTTACTACTTCTAGTGCCATGTTGACATATGTAATTTCTATGTCTACCACCTCAACCACTACACTGACCAAAGTGCATGTAGCCATTTAGACAACACAGCCTTGAATAGCTAGATTTTATTCATAGACAATTTTGTAATGGGGTGTGTGTGTGTGTGTGTGTGTGTATTATAGTTTGAGTTATAATTATAAAATTTCCTTTTTTTTTGGTGTATATGAACACGTTGTGTGATTTTGTAAAATCTAACTTAGAATACTTGATAACTATGAGTAAACTCTTATACCAATTTACTCATAGTTATCGAGTATTCTAAGTTAGCCTTTATGAAATCACATAACATGTGCATATGTACAAAGAAAAAAGGAAAATTTATAATTATAACTCAAACTATTTATATATATATATATATATATATATATATATATATATATTATAGTTTGAGTTATAATTATAAATTTGCCTTTTTTGTTTGTATATATGAACACGTTGTGTGATTTTGTAAAGGCTAACTTAGAATACTCGATAACTATGAGTAAACTCTTATACCAATTTACTCATAGTTATCGAGTATTCTAAGTTAGCCTTTATGAAATCACATAACATGTGCATATGTACAAAGAAAAAAGGCAAATTTATAATTATAACTCAAACTATAATAAAATACAAATATATATATATATATATATATATATATATATATCTGTGTATGTATGTATGTATGTATGTATATTTGTATTTTATTATAGTTTGAGTTATAATTATAAATTTTCCTTTTTTCTTTGTACATATGCACACGTTGTGTGCTAACTTAGAATACTCGATAACTATGAGTAAACTCTTATACCATTTTGACCATAGTTAGAAATTAAGTTATAACTATCACATGTAAGGACTTTTTCATGACCTTGGAAGATGAGGTGACCCCTTACCCAAGACTATTTAAACAATTATAGTCCATAGTTTAGAGGGTGAAGGAATTTTAAATATACAAGAATGAAGAAATTTGCATAGTCTACTCATGTGTTTACATATTTTCTTTCAATTATTTGTATAATTTGATTATATTTCTTTGGTTGTATGACTCAATAACCTTTAATGTGAAAAAGATACAAATGGGTTCTTGATTGTCTTGACTAATATATTTGTCTTAAATGTGTAATATCTATTAAATGATTGTTAAAATACATTGGTTAGGATAGTTAAGTTAGTTGATTAATAATTTTGAGTGTGTATGAGTGATTTTTTTGATATAGTTTTCTATGTGTGTGTAATAGATACCTTATTCCCCACTAATCCCAAGTCATAATCTCCTAACTAAAATTGTGCAACTACTACCTAAAAGGAGCAATATTTGACTAAGGCCTATTAGTTTCCTATATAATTATTTCCTTAGAATTCTAACCATGTTTGACTATGAGTGTGCAATAGTTACAAACAACAGGCATGGGTTTTTTTAAAATGAACTTATCCACTTAGGAACCAACTAGGGAAGTGATTTCTAAAGACCATAAAGCTTTGTTTTTTGCCTTACCCTTTCCTCCTTTTTTAAGTTTGTTTTTGAGATCAACCTACTTTAGAATAACAACCAACCATCCATCTAATTCATATAGATTCTCACTTCCTTTTAAGAGACCATACCTCCATCCAAAAGGCCTTGTCAATAGCCTACATATTTTATTATCTATCCCATTAATAGGTTGTTACGACTGCATACCTGTAACTCATGTCTTGGAGTGGAGTTCATCTCCATTGAAATCCTAAGACATTAGAGGCTACTTCATTGTTTATGGTGTGCATGAAACCATATCAACAAATCATTGGCACTAGAAAGAGGGTGGCTTGAACCTCTAATGAAAGAGGTTAGTTTCTACATAAAGTTGCACTGGAGTCACCCAAGAGAGTGACTAGATCTAATTCCTAGGCTAGCCTTCTAGTCTTACCATTGTCACATCATAGGATACCTATAATTATATCAACTATTCCAAATAAACTTAGGACTCCTTCTTCGGTAAGGAACCCTTTACATGTTAATCCTAAAATGGCTCAAACACCCTAGTTAATTGGATCTACTATTGCCATCCCAAGAGACATGCATGATTTACCTAAAAATATTGAAAAGTATCTACCATCCTTTTCTCCTTTAGGAATAAGGACAATAGAAGAATGTATTTAGTCATTTAAGGATGCTTTGAGGTTAATGAATGTTATTAATGAAGATGTCTCATGCAAGATTTTCCATTTTATGTTTCTGGATGCTACTTATGATTGGTATTTGAATCTAATAGAGAATTCTATCACTTCTTGGGATGCATGTTAGGTAACTTTCCAACCCCATTTTGGTATACCATCACTTCAAGATCATGAAAAGAGAGCCTAATGAACCTATCCATGTTTTGAATGCTAGATTTCAAAATATATAAAATTGGTTAACCCTGAGGTATAAACCAAAAGAAACATTAGCATTGGAAATGTACAAGAATGCTCTAGATTCAATTATGGTTATTTTTTAAGAAGAGCAGTTTCTTCCAACAACTTAGCACAATCATATAAATAAGCCATAAACATTGACAAGAGCTTAATCCCTAGGTGCTTGGAGTAATTAACTTCAACAATGGTTTCCCAATATTGAATTTGGTTCTGCATGTAAATCAAAACATTCCTACATTCAATTAAAATCAATTCTACACACTGCCCCCATTGACATAATCAACATAGCCAAACAATGGCTTATTGAACACTCATGCACAAGGCAATGGATACTAATAAAATCAATAATTTCCTAGATCTTTGGTTTCTATTTTACAAGGCACTGATTCTATAAAGGTAGAGTTGGAGGCTATTCAAATGATGGTTTAGAAGTTGAGTCATGAATCCCTCAATATGCAAAAGAATATGGGTAATGCCAATACCCCAAATGGTAATAAGAATCTTGGATTTTAGAGGTATAACAAGCCATTCAAGAGGCTTGTAAACAATATGGAATAACCAAGAAAACTTCTAGAGATCAACATAGTAGCTATAGCTCTGCCTAATTGGTGCAAAATTCATAATACTTCTTAGCATGATGAGCTTGACTGTGTTGAGTTTTGTACAGTGTTTGATATACTTCAAAGGGAGGTGGTAAGGTAGGTCCAGATGAATAATCCACCTAAATCCCACTAGTATCCTATATTTTCAAGCACTACCATGTTATTCAAATATCATGAGTTTCCCTTTCTAAGAAAAGATGATAATATATCAAAGGACAACATGAATGAAGTTCATGCTTTTCAATAATTCCAAAAAGGTGGCTATAATCTAAGGAACAAGTAGCCCTTTAGTACATCAACTCCTCTAAATACCACATCAATTCTAACTAATCCTAAAGATGACAATAATACACCTCCTCCAAGAGGGAATGACCAGCCTCAGATCAAAGAAGAACCAAACAAAAGATGACACAACATCATTGAAGACATGAAAAATATCAAAAAAAATATAAATATTTATGAGTTAGCTTAGATCACTGAATAAAAGGAGTTGATGTGGAAGTATATTACTAGGAAGATAGCTTTGGAGGAAATAAAAGCATTTAAGGATAAAGTGAAATCTACTAACACCAATGCCATTTATAAGATCAAGCTAGAAGTTCCACCATTCTTACTAACTATTAGAGAATTTGGTAAGAATATTCATAACTGTTTAGTTGATTTTGGATATTTTGAAACTATTATGCCTACTTCTTGGTTTGACCCTAAGCCCTTCAAAGAGAACAATTTCACAATTAGATAAAATAGTGGTAACAAAGGTTAGGGAATTGAATGATTTACATATTCAAGTAGAATCTAAACCAAAAGTCTAGATGACCATTGACATCCTTGTGATGGACATATTCAAAGGTTATTGGTTATTACTGAGTAGGGATTGGTCTACAATTCTTAATGGATACTTATCTATAGACTTATATCATATCTAGCTACCATAAAGAGGCATTACAAATCAAATCAGGATCAATAAGGACCCAAGAATGTAATATCCCATTACAAATTACAACAACAAGAATGAAGAGGTAATGTATGAATCTCTTAGCCTTGGTATTTATACTTTCACTATGCAAAATAGAGAATGAGAAATATAGTTTGAAGGTTTCAATCAATTATGGACCTTACATTTTGATGGTGTTAGATCCAATTAAGGATCAAGAATATGAATCAAGTTGATTGATCTATAAGGAAATAAATTATTGGTAGCATACATATTATAATTACCTTACACCAATAATAGGGCTGAGTATGAGGCTCTAGTTCTAGGATTATAAATTGTACTAAGGAACAATGTGAAGTAGGTAGTAGTATTTGATGATTCAGATCTAGTGATCAACTAGGCCATAAAAAATATCAGTGCAATATGTGTTATCTACGGAAGTACAAAGACAAAGCATGGGACCTAATTGAGAGTTTTGATGCTTTCAACATAAAGGCAATTCTTAAAGAGTAGAATCAAGATGCAGATTCACTAGATACTACCATAACTAATTTGGATCCTCTATAAGAATTTGAGGTAACAAGATTCTCTATTAAATTGGTGCCTTACCCCTCTATTCTTGATAATATAAAAAATTTCCAAGTCTTCGATGATGATCAATAAATTATTTAGTTCCTAACTAATTCAGGGGATTTTGAGTCCTAAATCATTGATGAGAAGGAAATTAATCATCTTTCCAAGAGGAATTAGATAAGGAAGGTATTCTCCAGCTCAAAGAGAATCACATTCTAGTAGGGTTGGTCTCTTTAAAAAGGCCATTTGACATAGATCCCCAAGCTCAGTAGCTTAGAAATCCTAAGGTCAATGAATATAATTCTAAAAGGGAAAATCTATAGGATGAACATAACCCATTCTACATCAATATTGGCCTTAGTTGTACCCCAATAGAGAAATAAGGAGTGAAGGATTTAATCACTTGATACATGGATATTATTACTTGGAATTATGAAAATTTAAAAGTGTATGACCCTTAGGTCATTACCGATATGATTCCTCTGAAGCTATATCACAAACCATTCAGACAAAGATAGAGACCAGTCAATCCTATTCTAGAGTTACTCATTCAAGAGAAGAGGAGAAGTTCTTAGTGCAAAGATTGTCTTCCCAAGACATTTCACTTGGGTGGCCAATTTGTTCCTAGTAAGAAAGAAGAATGGTGATATAAGATTATGTGTAAATTTTAGATACCTGAATAAAGCTTTTGAAAAGGACAATTATTCCTTGCCTTCTTTGGATGAAGCGATCTAAATAGTAAGTGGTTCTGAAATGATGTCCTTCTTAAATGATTTTTTAGGGTATAATCAAGTACTAGTATAATCAAAATATAGAATGAAGACTACATATACTATGAAATAGGGAACTTATGCATATAAGAGGATGTCATTTGGCCTATTAAATGTAGGAACTAGATTTCAACATGCCATGTATCATGCATTCCAAGGATTAATTATAAAATGCATAACCATCTACATGGGTGATCTTATATTGATTTCAAATAATATGAATGACCATATAGGCCACCTCCAATCAATATTTTAGGGGTGAAAATATTTGGTATCTCACAAAACCTAGAGAAGAGCATATTTAAAGTTACTAAAGGCAAGCTTTTGGGGCATATCATCACCAAGGATAGGATCATCATTGATTCAGACATAATTCAAAGAATTTCAGAAATTATGCCACTAAATAGTAAGAAGGAGATCAAATCATTTTTTTGGAAGATTAACTTGATAAGGAAGTTTATTTTGGGATTTGCAACGATTGTTAGGCCTTTGAATGCAATGCTCATGTAAGATGCCAAAATAGAGTGGCTAACTAAAGCTAGAAAGTCTTTCCAAGATGTTAAAGATACAATATCTTAATATCTAATAATAATCAATCTAAATTTCATGAAGGAAAGAAAATACTATTATTGCTTCTATAAAATATAAGAAAGATGAAATCGAGCATCCAATCATGTTTATGATGAAATTGACAAATATATCTTCACTCTTTTTTAAAGTTGTTAAGAAGTTTTGGCATTAAATTTTGAGGAATAAAACCATTGCCATTATATTTGATCCTGTTGTCAATCTCACCTTATCACAAAATGAACTAGGAGAATGTCGATGCAAGTGGATGGAAAAACTATAGAAATTTGACATAGAAATTAGACCTGTGAAGTGTGTTCAAGATCAAAACATCATTTAGCTCATGATTTATCTTGATCCATGTCCAAAGGATCATTAATGGTATACTGATATAATACAACACTTTCTTATAGGTACTTGTCCCCTAGAATTTAAACAGAGAGCAAAAAAGAGCTTTGAGGCTCAAAGCTACTCATTTCATGATCAAGAAGGGAGTTATCTATAGAAGAAACTATGAAGGCATTTATCTCAGGTGTATGTCTATAAAGGAAACTAAATATATTATGGAGAATTTGCATCAAAATATAGGTAGTGGTCATCTATCTAAGAATACCACATCCCACAAGATCTTAAGAATGTGATACTACTAGCCAATAGGTTTTAAGGATGCTCATGCTCATGTGAGAACATGCCATGAATGCCAATCTTTAACTAAGAATGAAGTACATGTAGCAATGCCCTTACAAATAGTTGTTGAAATAAGACCATTTTCCTAATGGGGTTTAGACTTCATTGGTGTCATTAACCCAAATTCCTCATTAGTCCATAAATTTATACGTACTACTATAGACTACTACACTAGGTGGACCAAAGCCATATCCACGAAGAATTGTAGAGCACAAAATGTGATTTTATTTTTGGAGGAACATATCATCACTAGATTTCGTACCCCCATTTCTCTAGTTTATGATAATAGACCATATATCATATCATCATTATTCACTGAGTGGGCACATGATAACCTAATAATTATTAGGTCATATTCTAGAAATTACCCTTAAGTAAATGGATTGGAAAAATCAATGAATAAAAAACTAATAGATGCAATCAAGAAATCACTTGGGGACAAGCTAAGGGACTGGCATAATCTATTAAAGTAGGCTTTTTGTGTAAACCATAGAAGCTACAAGCAAGCCCTTAAAGCATCACCCTGTCTATTGGTATATGGATGCAAACTAGTATTCCCAATCATGCTCTAACATATTTCAAGGAATGGAGCCTTGCAGGCCTTTAACAAACATTAGGACATAGTCAAAAGGTAGTTCAATAAAAGAAAAAAGGTTAAAGCATTGAGTATTTAAGATGGTGCTACTTTGGGATAAAGCCCATGAAAATAAAGGACAATATGACAAATTTTACCCACTATGGATTGGACCATATCATATTTTAGAGATCATGGGTAATAATGTATTTTATCTAAAAGACTTACAAGGTAATTAGCTCACTTATCCCATCAATGGACAATTCTTGAAGCACTAATTTTGGGTTGTGCCATTTGGAGGTATTATTGATTGATGTATGAACATGGTAAAGGTAGGATTATGTTAGATTTCCTATTTTCTTAGATTAGATTTCAATGCTTTCTAGTTTAGTTATTTTGTACTTTCTTATGGTAATCTAAATTATGTTTGCTCTGATTTAACTAAGCTAAAATCCAAACCAACTGAGCTTATACTTAAATAGACTTGTAAAAATGGGGGAGAATTGAAAAAGAGACATGAAACATGGGACTTGTGCACAAATTAAGTATATTTCTATGTTTAGGGTTTTTAAGATGAAGGGAGATAATCATGAATTATTTTGGATTATGTTGTAATTAAATACTTTCACCAGGTATGTGAAATTTTCTCTCAAAGTAATTCACATGAATTTAGAAAGTTTTCTTATTCACTGGATTAAACACTTATTATATTAAATACTTGTTGGAAGTGATAATTCTTGGTATAAATGTGGTTGGCATGGACGTTCTTATAATAAATTATTTTTTAACCATACCAGCTCACTAGGGTTCCAGCTCTCCTCTTTCCAATTCAAATAAAAAAATCAAGCTAGGATAATATCTAAAGAAAATCAAAAGAATTACATGATGAAATAAGGTCAATGCAAAATGCATCATGAGGGAAGAAGAAGAGAAGGAACCTAAGGTATCTTTGTTGGGGTTATGGATACCTGAATGGTAGCACAGTAATCCCTAATCTTCCCTTATTTTTATGAGCTTCCAAAAGAAAAGAAGGAAACCTATAGTTTCATAAAATCCTTTGAAAAACTCATCACAACCAAGGTTAAATGAACCTCATGTTCAACACACATAGACCTAAGGATAAGAAGGCAAGTATGTTATGTGAATTTACTTAGGAGTCTCTTTCATATTTTTTATTTTAGTATTATTTTGAGATATCATTCATGTTATGGGTTTGCAAATACTCTAGATTACTCCCCTTGTAATTCACTATTTGTTGTATCCAACACCCCCTCCTCCTCTAAAAAAGGAGGGGACCTATTTTTCTTTAGTTTTTGGCCATGTTTGATTAAGCTTATCTTCTATATGTTTATGTTAAATAGATTGATTCTTAGTATTTGTAGAAGAAGATAAAATTCTAGCATGGTATTATGTACGTTTCATTAATTAACTCTATTAATGTCTTTTCAAAAGTTTTTGAGCTATACAGGTTTTTTTTGGGACTTAGTTTTTGGTAGAAAATTCTTCAAAGAATTATCTATCAGTGAAATTATTACAGACCTTTTATTACAGATATTTTGTTTCAAACATTTTGTTTGACATGTTTAGCTATCAGGTTTTTTATTTTGAGTATTCTTTTCTAGGAATTTATTTGGCACTTGTTTTTTATGCACTTTGGTTTATTTGGGATTATCATTTAATGGGAATTTGGTCTTTAAAACTTTTGTTTTGAACAAAGTAGGACTTAGTGATTTATATTATAGACATTTTGTTCGAAACAAATTCCCAAAAATAACTTATCTTTTATCAAACCTTTTATTGTGACCTTTTTGCTTCAGACATTTTATTTGATAGACTTTTTTGTAGTCTTTCTACCATAGACATTTTGTCTAGTGGAAGTTAGGTCTTCAGGATTTTGATGTGGGTATTTTGTAATGATTAGTCCCAATAATAAAACCTAAATACCCAAATACCAAGAGAAAAAAAAGGGACCTATCACACTTATCCAAATAAATTTAAAATACTTCTTAATAATATGCTAAAGTCACATGCCAACTAAAACTAATGAATTTGAACTATGCAAGAAAAATAAAAGAAGTGAACATTGGGAATTTACATCACATGAAATTGGTTGTCAACTATATACATGACATTTATCCATTAAATCCTTCATTACTTTTGAATAACCTTGAACTCGACATCTACTTCCATCCTATGTGATGAAGATCCCTAACTACTACTTGTGAGAAGACTATGAGTAAAACAATGACCAGTGCAAATGTAAATTGATGATATAACTCAAAGATAATAGAGGGGAAGACTATGATCAACCCAAATTGCATTTAAAAATAATGGCATCTTCATCCAGGGTATTTAGGGGAGTATATACACAATCACCCTACTCAATCAAGGATTCCACAGAGTTACTGATATAGTCTTTGATGTTACCCTATTTCATAATAGGTACACAAATTATTTAGACTTGTGGGACATAGTGGATTCTATGGATGTATTTTCATTGGAAAATGAAATGTCTCTCTTTGATCAACTACTCATCAAAGATTTATTGGCCTTAAAATGATAAAGATTGCACTTTATAGCTGCTAACCCTGAGGTGATGCCATGCATTGACCTCTTACGTGACTTGTTCTTCATGCTCTAGGTCATGCAAGATACCTTCCTTCACCATATTGGAAATCCTATAGTTGTGTCTTGAATTTTTTGAGCTTTTAGAGACACTTGTCCTTACCCACACTTGATGCATACTTTGACAAGCACATATTAGTGTAATGGAACATAGAGAACATAATTAAGAAGGTATTATCTTTATGGTTGCTCTGTAACTAGACCATCACATTCAAAGGGAAGAAAGAAAATGGGCCTACTCTCATTAATTAATTTAGAATGGGGGTACGTATTGGTATGGCATTACTAAATAGACTCTATGGTATGCCAAGCATTCACCTTCTTAATCTAGATTGGGTGTCATTGTTACATATGATGATGACTAGTGATGTTGCATTTGCATTGGGATAAATAATCATTTTCCATTTGAGGGAGTAGGTAATTCACAAATACAAGTAGCCCATGCCTATGGGACATTTATTCATGATGTCATATCTAGTGGATGTTGTCATGGGGACTTACTATAAGGTTCTTGATGAGTTATTGAGTCCAGCCACTGACTGTATTAAAAAACAAGATTTGTGATTACTTTCAGTTCACACACACACACACACACACACACACACACACACACACACACACACACACACACACACACACACACACACACACACACACACACACACACACACACACACACACACACACACACACACACATACATACCTACTCCCATTAATCAATTTAGAATGGGGGTACGTATTGGTATGGCATTACTAAATAGACTCTATGGTATGCTAAGCATTCACCTTCTCAATCTAGATTGGGTGTCATTGTTACATATGATGATGACTAGTGATGTTGCATTTGCATTGGGATAAATAATCATTTTCCATTTGAGGGAGTAGGTAATTCACAAATACAAGTAGCCCATGCCTATGGGACATTTCTACATGATGTCATATCTAGTGGATGTTGTCATGGGGACTTACTATAAGGTTCTTGATGAGTTATTGAGTCCAACCACTGACTGTATTAAAAACAAGATTTGTGATTAATTTCAGTTCACACACACACACACACACACACACACACACACACACACACACACATTTGTGTGTGTGTGTGTGTGCGCTTACATGAATAACATGGTAAAGATTACTAATGATGTCTATCTTCAAGTTTGACAAGCCATCCATGGTTCACCAATGCCTAAGTTAGGGGAAAACATTTTGAAAACACTTGCTGAGAGGGTTGATTACTTTTTATACCTAGACTTCACTGTTATAATGATCTGGGGGATCAAGGTTCATCCCCTATGCCTTCAAAAATATGTTCCTAATAAATTGGTTGAGTAAGAGATCACTTTTTAGTTGTGGTAGAGTGTAGAAGAGGATTTGGATAGAGCAAAGAAAACTTCATTCTTTAGCCACCACATAGTCATTAGATGAATGGTTTACACCATGAGAAAGCATTTTGGAGAAATTGGTGGAAACATAAAAATTTACTATTTTCCTACACTTCCACACATGGATCGAGATCCCCATAGGATTATCTAAAAACACATTCAGAAGTTCAATATCCGTTACAGCCACCAACCTTACTTCTATGACTTTCTAGTTTTGAATACACTGAATGATGAATAAGTCTTGGAGAGGGCAAAGATTATTGGGTTGAATGAGGATCATTTTAGGATGATCCAAGTAGATCCTAAAATCTTAGTAAGAGAATTAGAAAGTAGGAAGTCACTCTTTCAAGGATGGACCCACTCAAATTAATTAAAGGGTCAACATACTGAATAGTCAAAGGAACAAGAAGGCTCTTCATCATAGGGACTCCCTCTTAAATTAAAATTAAAGGTTGTGAAGAAATAACTAAAGGTATTTGAACCCAAGCCTAGGGAAACACAAGTAGGAAAACCCCATTAATTTGGACTCGGATGAAGAGGGGCCAACACAGGAAGAGCAAGCTACTAGCATAGTATCAATACCCATAACTATACCCCAAGAACAAGTTGTCACATTTTTAGGGGTAGTAATAGATGAAGCAGCTGCTCTAAGCCATAAAGACTCTTACACATAGCTAAAGACCCCTATTATCTATACAAGTAATCCTCTGACTCCTATAGGCAATCCCATAGTTGAGTTGTCATAAGGCTTGCCTATTAGACCCCAACACTCAAAAGTGATAGAGGGAAAGGCTATGGACTTAGAAGAAGAAGAAGATTTTGATGAAGAAGCTGAGCTAGAAAAGGCTAAAGAATTAAACCTTGAGGTAAATAGGGGTAAGGAGACAACTTTATAATCCACCTTAGGTACTCAGTCTATAGAGAATACCCATTTATCTTCTATTTCTATTCCCATATTTGGTTTTGTTTTCATTTCTTCTATTTCAAAGACACCCAAGGTAGAATTGCCTACATCCACCTTTGTTGATCCATTTACCCCAACTTTATTCATGAGATTCCCCTTTCTCAACCCAAAGGTTGAGAAGGATGTTTCCTCCATTGATTCACTATCCATCTCCATTCCATTCATGGATACCTCCAACATCCCTTCTGGCATTGCCAATATTAAGTCACTACAGAAGAAGGCATCTAGGAAGGTGGAAACAACCATGGCCATTTCATAATTCCATGTTCAATCCACTTATCTCAACCTTCCCATTCCATCATCTACTTCTACATAAGAAACCATTATAACTAGTTCAAGCAAAGGTAGGTGGGCCAAGACCCAAATCATCATAGTCTATCTACTCCCTTAGTTTGATGGAGTGGATTGGTCTAAGATCATTTGGCCCTCCTTGCCTAATATCCTTGTACAGGGATCCAATAAGTAACTGATAGTTGAGGAGGCTGAGGAGAAGGTTGTGGTTAAAACCTCATAGGAAATAGATATTAATCTATTGGACATTCCTCTATGGGCCATGGATTTGAGAAAAAAGACCTCTTAGATGCCTAGTTTTAAAATTACTGAGCTCCCCTCCATTAAAACTCTTTTTATAAGTCATTTGGGAACATAAAAAGAGTGAAGAAGATGAAGATTGAAGATGACAAAGGGAAATAATTGAGTATTGACGAAAGACAAGAGGCAGAATAGGTAGGTGGGGCAATCCCCCTATGTTGATAATTTTATAGACCTAGATAAAGTACACAAGGAAGCCATGGTGGTTATCCACAAGGGTAAAAAAAAGTGATGAAAGAGATAGAGACCAAGGTAGATCAATTGAGAGAATAGGCCAAGACCATGTACATACCACTAGGCACAGAGGTAGAGATTCAGGATGTAGCCTCAAGATGTTATAATTATTTGGAAGCTCTAAAATTTATGCAGGTTAAATTGGCCCCACACATCAATAAAACTAATGAATTATTCAATTCTTTAAGGAATGATAATATTAAATTGAATATGTTTGTTTCATACATAGGCAATAAGGTGTACATCCATTTAGACCTTATGACACCACTTGAGGCATCTATTACCCTTAACTTGGTTGTCATAAAAATAAAAGAAGCTCAAGAATGGCTAAACTTAGTTTGGGCTTTACTCCTAAAGTATCAAGAGCATGAGACTCAAGTTCTCCAAATTTTAAATGATCTAAAGTTGTCTAAACTCAAAAACACTACACAAAAATTGATCAACAAGATTAATTTTGATTAACTCATATATGAGGCAAAAAATAACTTCAAGCATATTATATAGGGCCAAACATTAGAGGAGATAGAAGATAAACTAAGCATTGCTAGGAAAAAGGTCACTGAGGTGGAAATTTTCAAAATCAGCTTCTAAATGACCAAGGTAGAACATGAAAAGTTCCTTGGTCAAGTTAGTAGGATTTATCGACAGCTGCTACTTAATTAGGACATCATTTGACACCAGCATGATGTTATAGAAAAGTGTTATAAAGAGAACAAATAAAAGAATCAATCTCAAGTTTCTACTTATAGTGCCATGTTGACATTTGTAGTTTCTACTTCTACCACCTCAGAAACTACATTGACCAAAGTGTATGCAACCATTCAAATGACATAGCCTTGAATAGCTAGATTGTATGCATGTATAGTTTTGTAATGGCATATGTATATATATATGTGCATATATATATATATATGTGCATATATATATATATATATATATATATATATATATATGTGCATATATATATATATATATATATATATATGCACATATGTATATGTGCATATATATATATATATATATATATGCACATATATATATACATATGTACATATATATATATACATATATATATATATATATACATATATATATATATATATATATATATATATATGTGCATATATATATATATATATGCATATATATATGTATATATATGTACATATATATATACATACATACATATATATATATATATATACGTACATACATATATATATATGTACATACATATATATATATATATGTATGTACATATATATATATGTATATATGTACATACATATATATATATATATATATATATATTATATATATATATACATATATATATGTACATATATACATATATATATATATATACATATATACATATATATATATACATATATATACATATATATATATATATATATACATATATACATATATATATATATATATATACATATATACATATATATATACATACATATATATATATATATACATATATACATATATATATATATATATATAGTGCATGTTTTTGTAAAGGCTAACTAGTATAATAAAAAACTATAAGTAAACTCTTATATGGTTTTGACGTAGTTAGCACTTAAGTTTTAAATATCACATGTAAGGACTTCTTTAAGAATTTAGAGGATGAGGCAACACCTTCCCAAGTCTATTTAAACAATTATAGTCCATAGTTTAAAGGGTGAGGGAATTTTGAATATATATATATATATATATATATATATATATATATATAGTTCATGTTTTTGTAAAGGCTAACTAGTATAATAAAAAACTATAAGTAAACTCTTATATAGTTTTGACCGCAGTTAGCACTTAAGTTTTAACTATCACATGTAAGGACTTTTTTAAGAATTTAGAGGATGAAGCGACACCTTCCCAAGTCTATTTAAACAATTATAGTCCATAGTTTAAAGGGTGAGGGAATTTTGAATATATAGGAGCAAAGCACTTTGGATTGTCTACTCATGTGTTTACGTATTTTCTTTCCACAATTTGTGTAATTTGACTATATTTATTTGGTTTTGTGATTCAATTAACCTTTAGTGTGCAAAATCTATGAATGGGTTCTTGATTACTTTGACTAATATATCAATCTTAGATGTGCAACAGTTATTGAATGATTGGTAAAATACATTGCTTAGGATAGTTAAGTTAGTTGATTCATAATTTTGAGTGTGCATGAGTGAATTATTTTAAATAGTTTTTTTTGTGTGTGCAACAACTACCTCAGATTCCCCACTAAGCCTGAGACATAATCTCCTGACTAAAAGTGTGCAATCACTACCCTAAAAAGAGTAATGTTTGACTGAGGCTCATGAGTTTCCTATATCAGTATTTCCTTAGACTTCTATCCATATCGAACTATGTGTGTGTAACATCTGCAAATAATAGGCATAGGTTTTTTTAAAAGTAACCTGTCCACTTAGGAACCAACTAGGGAAGTGATTTATAAAGACCACAAAGCTTTCTTTTTTTCCTCCCTTTCCTCCCTTTTTTATTTTGTTTTTGAGATCAACCCACTTTAGATTAACAACTAAACATCCATCTAACTCATATAGATTCTCACTTCCTTTTAAGATACCACACCTCCATCAAAAAACCTTGTCAATAACTTACATACTTTACCAGCTATGCCATCAATAAGTTGTTAGGACCACATACTTGTAATTCATGCCATGAAGTAGAATTCATCTCCATTGAGATCTTAAAATATTAGAGGCTATCTCATTGTCTAGGGTGTGTAAAAAAATGCATCAATAAAAGTTTTAATGCATCATGATAAACACACATAAAATTTGAATCTTTGAATCTTAAACACCTTTAAAACTACTTTAACTTTAATATTACATATTGTTCAAATTTAAAATTTGGGATGTATCATTAGATAAGAATAAAAAATTTAAATATTTGGATATTAAATACATTCAAAACCTCTTAAGCTTTGGTATTACATATCATTCAAACTTAAACTTTGTGATGTATCGTAAGAAACATGCATAAAGTTTGAATCTTTGAATCTTAAACACCTTTAAAACAACTTAAGCTTCGGTATTACATATTATTCAAATTTCAAAGTTATGATGCATCATGAGAAACACTCATAAATTTTAAATCTTTAGATCTTAAACATGTTAAAAAAAGTTTAAGCTTTAGATTACATATCATTCAAACTTAAAAGTTATGATGCATCATAAAAAACACACATAAAGTTTGAATCTTTGGATCTTAAAGATGTTCAAAACCACTTAAGCTTCAATATTACATATCATTCAAATTTAAAAGTTGCGATGCATCATGAGAAACATGTATAAATATGAAATCTTTAGATCTTAAACATGTTCAAAACCACTAAAGATTTATTATTACATATCATTCAAATTTCAAATTTGTGATGCATCTTAAAAAAATGCATAAAGTTCAAATGTTTGGATCTTAAACATGTTAAAAACTACTTAAGCTTCAGTATTACATAACATTTAAATTTCAATGTTATGATGCATCTTGAGAAATACACATAAGTTCAAATCTTTGGATATTAAACATGTTCAAGAATACTTAAGCTGAGATACATCATGAGAAACTTACATAAAGTTTAAATCTTTGGATCTTAAACATATTCAAAACCACTTAAGCTTCAATATTATATTATGCAAATTTTAAAATTATGATGCATTATGATAAATGTGCATAAAATTCAAATCTTTGGATCTTAGACACATTCAAAACTGTTTGAGCTTCAACATTACATATCATTTAAATTTAAAAGTTGTGATGCATCAAGAGAAATACACTTAAAGTTTGAATCTTTAGATCTTAAATACGTTCAAAACTACTTAAACTTCAATATTACATATCATTCAAATTTTAAAGTTGTGATGCATCATGAGAAAAATGCATAAAATTTAAATCTTTGAATCTTAAACATGTTCAAAACCACTTAAATTTTGATATTAAATATCATTTAAATTTCAAAGTTGTGATGTATCATGAGAAACACTCATAAAGTTTGAATATTTAGATCTTAAACACATTTAGAATCACTTAGCTTCAATATTATATATCATTCAATTTTTAAATTTGTGATGCATCATGAGAAATATGCATAAGGTTCAAATATATAGATCTTAAACACATTCAAAACATGCATAAAATTTGAATATTTGAATATTGAACACATTTAAAACCACTTAAGCTTTGGTATTACATATCATTCAAATTTCAAAGATGTTATGAATCATAATAAATGTGTATAAAGCTCTAATATTTTGATCTTAAACACATTGAAAACTGTTTAAGCTTCAGTATTACATATCATTAAAATTTCAAAATTATGATGTATCATGAGAAATGCACATAAATTTTGAATCTTTATATTTTTAAACACATTTAAAACTAAAAATTTGAAGATCCAAAGATCATAAAGTTTAAATCATGAGATCCAAAGATTTGAACTTTATGCACATTTCTCATGATGCATAATAAATTTAAAGTTTGAAATATATGTAATACCAAAGTTTAAGCAGTTTAAAATATGTTTAAGATCAAAAGATTCAAACTTTATACCCATTTCTCAAAATGCATCATAACTTTGAAAGTTGAATGATATGTAATATTGAATCTTAAGTGGTTTTAAATGTGTTTAAGATCTAAAGATTTAAAATTTATACATGTTTTTCATGATGCATAAAAATTTTGAATGATGTAATACTGAAGCTTAAGTGGTTTTGAACATACTTTACATCTAAATATTCAAATTTTGTGTATTTTTTACAATGCATCACAACTTTTAAATTTGAATGATGTAATACTGAAACTTAATCATTATGAATCATAACTTTAAAATTTGAATAATATGTAATACTGAAGTTGAAGTGGTTTTGAACATGTTTAAGATATAAATATTTAAACTTTATGTATGTTTTTCATCATGCATTATGACTTTAAAATTTGAATGATATGTAATACCAAAATTTAAGTGGTTTTGAATGAGTTTAAAATCTAAAGGTTTGAAATTTATGCACATTTCTCATGATGCATTACAACTTTGAAATTTGAAGATGTAATATCAAAGCTTAAATGATTTTGCACATGTTTAAGATCCAAAGATTTGAACTTTATGCACATTTATTATGATGCTTCGAAACTTTAAAATTTGAAAAATATATGATACCAAAGCTTAAGTAGTTTTACACATGTTTAAAATTTCAAAGATTCAAAATTTATGCGTGTTTCTCATGATGCATTACAACTTTAAAATTTAAATAATATGCAATATCAAAATTTAAGTAGATTTAAACATGTTTAAGATCCAAATATTTAAACTTTATGCATATTTATCATAGTACATCATAACTTTGAAATTTAAATGATATGTAATACTAAATCTTATGTATTTTTGAATGTATTTAAGATCCAAAGATTCAAACTTTATACATATTTTGTATGATGCATTATAACTCTTAAATTTGATTGATATGTAATACTAAAGTTTAAGCAGTTTTGAACGTGTTTAAAATTCAAAGATTACAAATTTACATGCATTTCTAAAAATGAATCACAACTTTGAAATTTTAATGATATAATATAAAAGTTTAAATAAATTTTAAGGTGTTTAAAATTTAAAAATTTGAAATTTATGTACATTTTTCATAATGCATCATAACTTTAAAATTTGAATGATAAAATACTGAAGCTTGAGCATTTTTGAACGTGTTTAAGATCTAAAGATTTGAACCTTATGTGTATTTTTCATTGTGCATTACAACTTTAAAATTTTGAAATATATGTAATATTAAAGCTCAAGCAGTTTTGAATGTGTTTAAGATATAAAGACTGAAACTTTATATGAATTTATCATGATGCATTACAACTTTGAAATTTAAAATATACATAAAAAAAGTTTAAATAATTTTTAACGTGTTTAATATCCAAAGATTTAAAATTTATGCACATTTCTCATTATGCATCACAACTTTAAAATTTGAATGATATGTAATACCAAAGCTTAAGTAGTTTTGAATGTGTTTAAGATCTAAAGATTTAAATTTTGTAAATTTTTTTCATAATGCATGACAAATTTAAAATTTGAATGATATGTAATACCAAAGTTAAGTGATTATAAATGTATTTAAGGTCTAAATATTTAAAATTTATGTGCATTTTTCATAATGCATCGCAACTTTAAAATTTAAATGATATGTAATATCGAAGCTTAAGTAGTTTTGATGTGTTTAAGATCTAAAAATTTGAAATTTATGCAAATTTCTCATGATGCATCACAAATTTAAAATTTGAATGATATGTAGTACCAAAGATTAAGTGGTTTTGATTGTGTTTAATATCTATATAATCAAACCTTATGCATGTTTCTTATGATGAATCATAACTTTTAAATTTGAATGATATGTAATACTAAAGCTTAAGAGGTTTTGAACATGTTTAAGATCTAAAGATTTAAAATTTATTCACGTTTTTCATGATAGATCATAATTTTGAAATTTGAATGATATGTAATACCAAAATTTAAAGATATTTGAATGTGTTTAAGATCCAAAGATTTTAAGTTTATGCATATTTCTCATGATGCATCGTAACTTTGAAATTTGAATGATATATAACATTGAATCTTAAATGGTTTTGAGTGTGTTTAAGATCCAATTTTTTTATTTTTATGCATGTTTCATATGATATGGTACAACTCTTAAATTTGAATGATATATAATACTGAAGCTTAAGCAATTTTCATGTGTTTAAGTTTGAAAGATTTGATCTTTATGCACATTTCTCATAATGCATTACAATTTTGAAATTTAAATGATGTAATACCAAAGCTTAAGCAATTTTGAAGGTGTTTAAGATCCAAAGATTCAAACTTTATGCACATTTTTAATAATGCATCGTAACTTTAAAATTTAAATGATGAAATACTGAAATTTGAACAATTTTGAATGTGTTTAAGATTCAAAGATTCAAACTTTAAGAGTATTTTTTATGATGCATTGTAACTTTAAAATTTTAATGATATGTAATATTAAAGCTTAAGTGGTTTTGAATGTGTTTAAGATATAAAAAATTGAATTTCATGTAGGTTTCTCATGATGCATCTTAAATTTGAAATTTGAATGACATGTACTAACAAAATTTAAGTGGTTTTGAACATGTTTAAGATCTAAATATTCAGACTTTATGTGTATTTCTCAAGATGCATCGCAATTTTAAAATTTGAATGATATGTAAAACTAAAGTTTCAATAGTTTTGAACATGTTTAAGATCTAAACATTTAAACATTATGCACAGATTTGACCATGTTTAAGATCTAAAAAATTAAACTTTATGCATAATTTTCATGATGTATCACAATTTTAAAATTTAAATGATATGTAATACCAAAATTTAAGTAGTTTTGAAAGTGGTTAAGATTAAAAGATTCAAACTTTATGCACGTTTCATTGATGCAAGATAACTTCAAAATTTAAATGATATGTAATACTGAAGCTTAAGTAATTTTCAATGTATTTAAGATCTAAAGATTTCAATTTTAGATATATTTCTCATGATGCATCACAACTTTAAAATTTGAATGATATGTAATACTGAAACTTAAGTTAGTTTTTAATGTCTTTAATATCTAAAGATTCAAATTTTATGCATATTTCTCATGATGCATCACAACTTTAAAATTTGAATGATATGTAATATCAAAATATAAGCAATTTTGAAAGTGTTTAATATCTAAATATTTAAACTTTGTGCACATTTTAGAATGATATCAAAGCTTAAGTAGTTTTGAACGTGTTTAAAATTTAAAGATTCAAACTTTATGTGCATTTCTCATAATGTATCATAACTTTAAAATTTGAATGATATATAATACTAAAGTTTAATTTTTTTTTATTTTGATTAAAATCTAAATATTCAAATTTTATGCGCATTTTTCATGATGCATCACAACTTTAAAATCTGAATGATATGTAATACTGAAGCTTAAGTAGTTTTGAATGTGTTTAAGATATAAAGATTTGAATCTTAAGTGCATTTTTTATGATACATAGTAACTTTAAAATTTAAATGATATGTAATACCAAAGTTGAAGCATTTTTAACCATTTTTAATATCTAAACATTTGAAATTTAAGTGTGTTTGTCATGATGAATCATAATTTTAAAATTATAATGATATGTAATATCGAAACTTAATCAGTTTTGAATATGTTTAAGATCCAAAGATTTAAATTTTTTATGTTTATCAAGATGTATTAAAATTTTGAAATTTGAATGACCTGTAATATCAAAAATTAAGAGGTTTTGATGTGTTTAAGATCCAAACATTATAACGTTATGCATGTTTTTCATTATGCATCACAATTTTAAAATTTAAATGATATATAATACCAAAGCATAAATAATTTTGATTATGTTTAAGATACAAAGATTTGACCTTTATGAAAATTTATCATAATGCATCACAACTTAAAATTTTTAATTATATGTAATATAGAAGCTTGTATAATTTTGAAGGTGTTTAAGATCCAAAAATTTAAATTTTATGTGTATTTTTTATGATGCATTGTAAATTTGAAATTTGAGTGATATGTAATATTGAAGCTTAAGCAGTTTTGAATGTGTTTAAGATCCAAAGATTTAAAATTTATGTACATTTCTCATGATACATCGCAAATTTGAAATTTGAATGATATGTAATATTGAAGCTTAAGTGGTTTTGAATGGATTTAAGATCTAAAGATTTCAAATTTATGCTCATTTCTCATGATGTATCACAACTTTAAAATTTGAAGGATATGTAATACCAAAGGTTTTATAGTTTTTAACATGTTCAAAATCTAAAGATTCAAAATTTATGAGCATTTTTTATGATGCATCACATCTTTGAAAGTTGAATGATATGTAGTACCAAAGCTTTAACAGTTTTAAAGGCGTTTAAGATTCAAGATTTAAATTTTATGCACATTTCTCATGATACATCACAATTTTGAATTTTGAATGATATATGATATCGAAGTTTAAGAGGTTTTGAATGTCTTTAATATCTAAAGATTCAAAAATTTTGCACTTTTTCTATGATGAATCGCAACATTAAAATTTGAACAATATGTAATATGAAAGCTTAAGTAATTTTGATGGTGTTTAAGATCTAAAGATTTAAAATTTATGCATGTTTCTCATGATGCATCATAATTTTGATGATTGAATGATATTTAATACCAAAGTTTAAGTGATTTTAAATTGTGTTTAAGATTAAAAGATTTAACTTTATGTGCATTCATTATAATGAGTCAGAACTTTTAAATTTGAATGATATATAATACCGAAGCTTAAGTGGTTTTAAATGTGTTTAAAATTCAAAAAATCAAATTTTATGAATATTTCTCATGATGCATCATAAATTTAAAACTTAAAAGATATGTAATTTTGAAAATTAAGTAGTTTTAAATGTGTTAAAGATCCAAAGATTTGAACTTTATGCACATTTCTCATGATGTATTGCAACTTTAAAATTTTAATGATATGTAATACCAAATTTAAGTAGTTTTAAAAGTGTTTAAAATCAAAAAATTTAAAATTTATGCATATTATTCATGATGCATCACAACTTTAAAGTTTGAATGATATCTAATACTGAAGTTTAAATAGTTTTAAATATGTTTAAGATTCAAAAATTCAAATTTTATGTATATTTATCATGATGTATCATAAATTTGAAATTTGAATCATATATAATACGAAAATTTAAGCGGTTCAAAACGTGTTTAAGATCCAAAGATTTAAACTTTATATATATTTTTCAAGATGTATCACAACTTTCAAATTTGAATGATATGTAATAACAAAGCTAAAGCGGTTTTGAATATATTTAACATCTAAATATTCCAAATTTATACTCATTTATCATGTTGTATCACAACTTTGAAATTTGAAGGATAAGTAATACCAAAGCTTAAGTAGTTTTAAATGTGTTTAAGATCTAAAGATTTAAAATTTATGAGTGTTTCTTATTATGCATCATAGTTTTGAAAGTTGAATGATATGTAATACCAAATTTTAAGTAGTTTTAAAAGTATTTAAGATATAAAAGTTTAAATTTTAAGCACATTTATCATGATGCATCACAACTTTGAAGTTTGAATGATATGTAATACCAAAGCTTAAAAGGTTTTGAATGTCTTTAATATCTAAAAATTCAAAAAAATTACGTGCTTCTTATGATGCATCACATCTTTGAAATTTGAATGATATGTAATATCGAAGCTTAAACAATGTTAGGGGTATTTAAGATCTAAAGATTCAAACTTTATACATATTTTTCATGATGCATCACAACTTTGAAGTTTGAGTGATATTTAATACCAAAGTTTAAGATGTTTTAAACGTGTTTAAGATTTAAAGATTCAAATTTTATGCACATTTTTTTCTAATGCATCAAAACTTTGAAATTTGAATGATATGCAATACAAAAAATTAAATGGTTTTGAATGTGTTTAAGATCTAAAGATTCAAATTTTATGCATGTTTCACATGATGCATCAAAACTTTAAAATTTGAAAGATATATAATATTGAAGTTTAACTAGTTTTGAATATGTTTAAGATCCAAATATTCTAACTTTATGCATAGTTCTTATGATGCATCACAACTTTTAAATTTGAATGATATGTAATACCAAATTTTAAGCAATTTTAAAAATATGTAATATTTAAGCTTAAGTAGTTTTAAACATGTTTAAGATTTAAAGATTTTATTTTTATGCACGTTTTTCATAATACATCACAGCTTTGAAATTTGAATTATATGTAATATAAAATCTTAAAAAGTTTTAAATGTGTTTAAGATCTAAAGATTCAAATTTTATGCATATTTATGATAATGCTCACAACTTTGAAATTTAAATGATATGAAATAGTTAATATTAAGTGGTTTTAAGCATGTTTAACATACAAATATTAGAACTTTATGCACATTTATCATAATGCCTCATAGCTTTAAAAATTAAGTGATATGTAATATCAAAGTTTAAGTAGTTTTGAGAATATTTTAGATCTAAAGATTTAAATTTTATACATATTTTATTTGATGCATCACAACTCTTAAATTTGAATGATATGTAATACTGAAATTTAAGTGATTTTAAATGTGTTTAAGATCCAAAAATTTGAATTTGATGCTCATTTCTCATAATACATCACAATTTTAAAATCTTAATGTTGTAATACTGAAGCTTAAGTGGTTTTAAACATTATTAAGATACAAAAAATTAAATTTTATGCACGTTTTTCATAATATATCACAACTTTAAAACTTGAATAATAGAATAATAAAGCTTGAGTGGTTATGAATTTTATATGCATTTATCATAATGCATTACAACTTTGAAATTTAAATGATGTAATATAGAAGCTTAAGTGGTTTTAAACATGTTTAAGATCAAAATATTTAATTTTTATGTGAGTTTTTAATTATGCATCTAAAATTTTAAATTTGAATGACATGAAATACTGAAGCTTAAGTAGTTTTGAATATATTAAGACTTAAATATTCAAACTTTATACACATTTCTTAAGATGAATCTCAATTTTAAAATTTGAATGATATATAATACTGAAGTTTAAGTGGTTTTGAATATGTTTAAGATCTAAACATTCAAATTTTATGCATATTTGTCATGATGCATCATAATTTTGAAATTTGAATGATAAGTAATAGTAAGGCTTAAGTGGTTTTGAATATGTTTAAGATCTATTGATTTAAAATTTATGCATATTTATCATGATGCATTACAATTTTAAAATCGAATGATATGTAATATTAAATCTTAAGTGGTTTTAAACATGTTTAAGATCCAAGATTTGAACTTTATATGCATTTCTCATGATGCATCATAACTTTAAAGTTTGAACGATATGCAATACTAAAGTTTAAGAGATTTTGAATGTGTTTAAGATAGAAATATTTACATTTTATAAGTGTTTATCATGATGTATTGTAACACTACAATTTAAATGATATGTAATAATAAAGCTTGAGTGATTTTGAAGGTGTTTAAGATCTAAAGATTCAACTTTTATGCACATTTCGGATGATGCATTGCAACTTTGAAGTTTGAATGATATATAATACCAAAGATCAAGAGGATTTGAGAATGTTTAATATTCAAAGACTCAATTTTTTATATATTTATCATGATGCATCAAAGATTAAATAATTTTAAAGGTGTTTAAGATATAAAGATTAAAACTTTATGCATGTTTCTTATAATGCATCACAAATTCAAAGTTTGAATGATATGTAATACTAAAGTTTAAAATTTTTTAAATGTATTTAAGATCTAAAGATTTAAACTTTATGCACATTTCTCATAATGCATCAGAATTTTAAAATTTGAATGATATGTAATACCGAAGTTTAAGTGGTTTTGAATGTTTTTAAGATCTAAAGATTTAAACTTTTTACATATTTCTCATAATGATCACAACTTTAAAATTTGAATGATATGTAATACTGAAGCTTAAGTAGTTTTGAGCATATTTAACATCTAAATATTTGAATTTTATGCAAGTTTTTCATGATGCATCATAACTTTAAAATTTGAATGATATACAATACTAAAACTTAAACAGATTTGAACATGTTTAAGATCAAAAGATTATAACTTTATACATATTTTTCATAATGCATCACAACTTTGAAATTTGAATGATATGTAATACTAAAATTTACATAGTTTTAAGCATGTTTAAGATTCAAAAATTTGAAATTTATGCACATTTTTTATGATATATCACAAATTCAAAATTTGAATGATATATAATACCAACATTTAAGTAATTTTTAAACTATTTAAGATTCAAAGATTTAAACTTTATACATGTTTCTCATGATGCATCATAACTTTGAAGTTTGAATGATATATAATATTGAAGTTTAAATAGTTTTGAATATGTTTAAGATCTAAATATTCAAACTGTATTCACATATCTCATGATGCATCAAAACTTTAAACTTTGAATGATATTTAATATCAAAGCTTATGCAATTTTGAACGTGTTTAAAATCAAAAAATTTTGAACTTTATGCACATTTATTATAATGCATCATAACTTTGAAATTTAAATAATGTAATACAAAAGCTTAAGCAGTTCGAATGTGTTTAAGATACAAAGATTCAATTTTTATGTGTATTTTTCATAATGCAACACAACTTTAAAATTTAAATGATGGAATATTGAAGCTTGAGTGATTTTAATTGTGTTTAAAATTTAAAGATTCAAAATTTATGTGCATTTATCACAATACATTACAACTTTAAAATTTGAAAGATATATAATAATGAAGCTTAAGTGGCTTTGAATGTGTTTAAGATCCAAAAATTTGAATTTTATACACATTTACCAAAATACATCACAACTTTAAAATTTTAATAATATAATATCAAAGCTTAAGTGGTTTTAAACATGTTTAAGATCTAAAGATTCATACCTTAAGATCTAAAGATGCATCACAACTTTGAAATTTTAATAGTGTAAGTTTCTCATGATGCATCTCAACTTTAAAATTTGAATGACATGTAATACCGAAGCTTAAGTAATTTTTAATGTGTTTAAGATCCAAAGATTTAAATTTTATGCATATTTTTCATGTTGCATTACAATTTTAAAATTTGAATGATATGTAATACCAAAGTTTAAGAAGTTTTGAAGTGTTTACGATCTAAAGATTTAAAATTTACAAGCATTTCTCATTATGCATCGTAACTTTGAAATTTGAATTATATGTAATACTGAAACTTAAGCAATTTTTAAGGTGTTTAAGATCTAAAAATTTATAATTTATATGCATTTATCATAATGCATCACAACTTTGAAGTTTGATTGATATGTAATACCAAAGCTTAAACATATTTTTAACATGTTTAAGATCTAAGATTCAAACTTTGTGTATCTGTCATAATCACAACTTTAAAATTTTAATAATATGTAATACCAAATTTTAAGTGGTTTTTAATGTGTATAAGATCCAAAGATTCAAATTTAATGTGAATTTATCATGATGTATCATAACTTTGAAATTTAAATGATATGCAATACCAAAATTTAATTACATTTTGAACATGTTTAAGATCTAAAATATGAACTTTATGTGTCTATCATAATGCATTATAACTTTAAAATTTCAATGATATGTAATATTGAAGATTAAACAGTTTTGAATGTGTATAAGATCTAAAGATTCAAATTTTATGTGCATTTTTTATGATGCATTGTAACTTTGAAATTTGAATTATATGTAATACCAAAGTTTAAGTAGTTTTGAAGGTGTTTAAGATCTAAAAATTTGAATTTTATGCACGGTTCTCATGATGTATCACAACTTTGATATTTGAATGATAGGTAATACTGAAAGTTAAGCAATTTTGAGTGTATTTAAGATCTAAATATTTGAATTTTATGCATATTTTTCATAATGCATAACAAATTTAAAATTTAAATAATATATAATATCAAAGCTTAAATAATTTTGAATGTGGTTAAGATTTAAATATTTAAACATTATGCATGTTTCTCATAATGCATCATAACTTTGAAATTTAAATGATATGTAATATCGAAGTTTAAGTATTTTAGAACGTATTTAAGATCTAAAGATTTGAAATTTATGTGCATTTTTTATGATGCATTGCAAATTTAAAATTTGAATGTTCTCATAATAAAGCTTAAGTGGTTTTGAATATGTTTGAGATCCAAAGATTCAAACATGTTTGAGATCTATATATTTTGAACTTTAAGCATGTTTTATATGATGCATCACAACTTTAAAATTTGAATGATATAAAATACCAAAGCTTAAGCAATTTTGAATGCGTCTGAGATCCAAAAATTTAAATGTTATGTGTATTTCTCATGGTACATCCTAACCTTAAAATTTGAATGATATATAATACCAAATCTTAAGCGGTTTTGAATGTGTTTAAGATACAAATATTAGAAATAATGTAATACCAAAGCTTAAGTGGTTCTAGACGTGTTTGGGATTTAAATATTTAAAGTTTATGAGTATTTCTTATAATGCATCACAAATTTAAAATTTGAAGGATATGTGATACCGAAACTTAAATAATTTTAACTTGTTTAAGATCTAAATATTAGAAATTTATGCACACTTATCATGAAGCATCTCAACATCAAAATTTGAATGACATGAATACTAAAGCTTAAGTGGTTTAGAATGTGTTTAATATCTAAAAATTTAAATTTTATGCATATTTTTTATGATGCATCAAAACTTTGAAATTTGAATGATATGCAATATAGAAGCTTAAGTAGTTTTGAATGTATTTAAAATCTAAATATTTGATTTTTATACACATTTCTTATAATGCATCAAAAATTAAAAATTTGAATAATATGTAATATCGAAGATTAAGAAGTTTTGAACATGTTTAAGATCCAAAGATTTAAACTTTATGCATATTTCTCATAATGCTCACAACCTTAAAAATTAAATTATATGCATTATCAAAGCTTAAGTGGTTTTGAGCATATTTAATATTAAAAGATTCAAACTTTATGTGCATTTCTCATGATGCATCATAACTTTTAAATTTGAATGATATGTAATACCAAAATTTAAGCAAATTTGAATGTATTTAAGATTTAAAGATTATGATTTTTATGCACATTTCTCATAATGCATCATAACTTTGAAATTTGAATGATATGTAATATTAAAACTTAAATAATTTTGAGTATGTTTAAGATACAAAGATTCAAAATTTATGTGTGTTTCATATTATGTATCATAACTTTTAAATTTAAATGATATATAATACTGAATTTGAAGTAGTTTTGAATATGTTTAAGATCCAAAAATTCTAATTATATATATATTTATCATAATACATTACAACTTTGAAAAATAAATGATGTAATATTGAAGCTAAAGTGGTTTTGAACATGTTTAAGATCTAAATATTCAAATTTTATTTATGTTTTTCATTATTGACGCAGTGGATTGCACCCGGGGTAGGACGCCTAGCTCTCGCCCTTCCACACGCAACAATGAAAACTCTCCTCTGGCTTGTGGGACTAGTGAAGCTAGAGAGGAGAGTCTCTAGATAAGGGCTAGCTCCCTCTGATGTATCTTTTAGGCTCTAGTTCTCCTATTGCTAACAAATAAAATGCAAAAGGGGGGATGAAAAGGGAGAGAGAGATGCTAAAAATAGAATCTATGCCTAAAAATTGAAAAAGGTGATACACCAAAAAAGTTGACCCACCCAACCCGAATATACACTTTTCACCAAAAAGAAGAGCCCATACACTTCATCTGAAGTGGGAAGCTCTTCTGCAAGAATCAGCTAGGGGTCCATGGAAATATAGGGAGGAAGACACTACCAGAGGCATCCTTAGACACACTTATGGTAGCGTATTCACATGCACCTACATTTCCCTAGGAACACTTCTGGCAGACTTGTAGAAAAGAGACTTCACAATGCACTAGACATGATGTAATCGATCTATGAAAAGCATCGAAGACAATGACTTAATACAAAAGAAGAACATAGACATATACTTTAAAGTGCACGTCTAGATAGAGGTAAAAATGCTAAGTCTTGATTCAAAGTAAAATCTAGCAGAGCTTTGCCTTACAAGCCCGAGAGATTTTTGGAAAGAGTTTTGCCTTAAGGCTAAGAGAGTCCCTATCAAATGAGAATTTTTTTTACAATATATAGAAAGAGGAAGAGAACTTGGCCCCTTTGGGAAAGACTTTGGCACTCTTTTTGTAAGCTGGCCCATGTGCACTTTGAGCCTGGAAAGAGGGAGCCATTTGATTGTCGATTCCTACTTTGACTTTGGTGTCCCAACATACTGCTCCCTTTAAGGTATTTGTGTGGCTTGTTTTCTTATAACTGCAAACTAGAGAAAATAAGCTGCACCGCTTACTATTTGCACTGTTTAGAGACCACCTGGCAAGCGCTGTTTCAATTGTGGGAATAAATATTTGAGTTGACACCTCCTTTTGCCACTTGGATGCTTTGTCTATTTCTTGCCTTGTCTCATCCTGGTTTTGTCTCTTTCTACTCCTTCACCTCTCAGGGGTGATCTTCTGGCGGGTCGCTACGTTTCTTGGGATCTTTTCATGGTTGGCACTCAGGCAATTTAAAAGAAAATAGCTATTTCACTATCTTAAAATTGATGTCTATGCACCTGTCATCACTTAAAAAATAATGGCTAATCTATCTTGAAGTTGATGGCTTTCGAGATGTCACCGTCCTTGGCAAATTTCTTCGGGCCTTTTCTACGGGCTTTTTTTCTATGGATTTTTTCCCTCAGACAATTTTCTCATGAACAAAAAGTCCACGAGAATTGTCTCGGTTGCTTGTTATTCTTTCAGGTTCTTTGGCTGTAGATTCCCCGAATTCTTTCAGACTTTTTGTCTGAAGGAAATCCTTCGGACAAAAGTCTGAAAGAATTCATGACTTTGCCTTAACAAAATTTTCAAAGATCTTAGTCACTTCTTTGTAGCCTCTTTGAAGTTTTCCCTGCCCTTTGCAAGGGCTCTTAAACCTAGAACTGCCCTCCATAAGGGCACTTATCCTTCAGCTTTGTGGATGCTCCTTTAAACTGCCTGATTGAACTAATTGCTTGAACCAAAAATAGTTCAATGGTTCAACACTGCATGCCATTTGTTTGAACTGAGCCTTTGAACTTGCTACTTGAACCAAGTGTTTAAACTGTTCCTTTGAACCAACCATTGAACCAATCCATTGAATCGGTTCAATGGTTTAAACATTTGTTAAAACAAGGCATCAAACCATTTGATTGAACTTGCCAATGAACTTTGCATTGAGCTTTGCATTGAATTTTGCCGATGAACTTTAATATTGAACCAACGCATTGAACCAAGCTGATGAACTGACTGAGTGAACCGAGTGATTAAACCATTCGATTGAACTAAAACATTGAACTAAGGTGTTAAACTAATGTGTTGAACCAAGTCGATGAACTGTTTGATTGAATCAAAGTGATGAACTTGTTGATTGAACCAAGGCTTTGAACTGAAGTAATGAACTAACACATTGAACCAAGCCGATGAACCGATGTGTTGAACCAAGGCGTTGAACCAAAGCGTTAAACTAAGGTGTTGAACCGGTTCAATGGTTCAATGGTTCAAAGCTGCTAAATATTTGAAAGATCATGCTGTTGAACCACTTTAAGCTCACTTTACTTATGAATTTATTTGGACAAGAGTATGAAAAAGCTTTGTAAAACCTTGCACTCTTTGACTGGTTCTTCAATTGTCAAAAGACTACACCTGTAGAGTTCATAGAAATGGACCTGTAGAGTCCATATAAATTCTGTAGAGTCTATAGAAATGGATAGATTCATGCAAAATCAAAAAATGAAATGGCCCAAAATAGCAGGGACAGAAGGGGACCAATTTTTAGCCTGTTGGGCAAAAAATGGTCAACAAATTGACGACTCCCAAGGGAAGCATGCCTGCTATGCTTAGAGACCAGTTGCTTTTAAGTCCATTGGGCACAGAGTCAGATGCAACTTGAACAAAGTTAGAAATAACCCCAATAGATCTAGGAATCAAACATGAACCTTTTACCCCACACACAAAGAAAAACACACAAGGCCAAAAAACACTACTTGTGCAAACTGCACTTAAGAAAACCAGAAAAAAATTGAAAGAAACTACTATATAAAACTAACCACGTACATCTACTTCCATCCTAGATCAAAAGAAAAACTTCTTAAGTCTCCTTCTTGGCAAGAAAACTTATGGTGCCAAACAAGTGGCTGAATGAAATGGATAGTTGGTGACCCGCTCCTCGCCTTTTACCTGGGTTGGCTTGTATACGAGTGGATTAGATTTAAACATGCTTCCAACATACATGTATTTATTTTATTTTTGGAAGCTTATTGAATGCTGGTCCTTTATGCTGGTGCATATCACCAAGAAATTTGTGGCTGCTGGCTCATCACCATAAGCCCTTTGATCTGCATAGTCCCTTTGTAATGCATCATGGTTTGACCTGTTTCCTTCTGCTTTGTTGGAGATCCTTCCAAACTCATCCTCTACTCCCTCTTGGCCTTCTTGAAGAAGGGTGACTATTGTGATGTCTAAAATAGAATCACAAAATGATTGCTCATCCCACTAAACATCACCTCTTTATTCAAAAAACTCTTCTTCAAGGCTTTCCTCAAGGGAGACCAACCTCTCCTTTTCCTCCTCAAAGATCAGGATCTCTAGATGTTCAAAGATATTCCTCCTGATCTTCCTCCAACTCAAGCTCCTCATCGTAGTCGTCCTACTCATCGAAGCAATAGGGAAGTTCATCAAACAAAAGAGGAGGGAGCTCACCATGCTCATGTTCCTCCTCATATTGCTAGAACATCCATAGTATGCATGCCCTATGTCTTCTCCATTGCTGACGAAGTCTTCACAAGGATCATCGATGATGATTTCTTATTCTTCGTCACTCATGATAGCCTTTTGAGAAACTGTAGATTGGATCTTCCCTTCCTCACTCACCTCCTGCAAAATAGGTTCCTCCTTGAGAAGGGGTGAAGTGGAAAAACCGTGTGGAAGGGGAGGCAGTCCTTAAGCTAGAATTGAATGATTCTCCTCCTTCCATTTAGTCAACACTTCATCAATATCAGGTGTGGCTTGATGTCTCTCTTGGAGGTGTGTAGGTGGGGTGTGTTTAGACATGGAATGTGCCATTGGGTCTAAACCGTCTATCACACATTAGTCTCTGTCTAGATTCCAACTCTGTAATTTTCTTGGCTATATCTTCTTGGGAGAGCCTTTCTTCGAGATCATAGGAATTATGGGTAGGAGCATCTTTATCTTTTTTAAGGTTTTGAGAAAAATCTTTCTTGTCCTCTTTCTTGCCCCATGATTCCACTATTTCTCCCAGGTCAGGAGGTTGCCATCAGGGCGAAAGATCTCAAAATTGGAATTTTCCCTTTTGGTTGAAGGGCAACTAGGAGGGCTGCTTGAGGGGATTGCATGAATGTTTTGAGCTTGATCATGGTAATATGAAGGAATACAAGGCCCATGATTTTGTGTAAAATAATTATACATACAAAAAAGTGATTTTTGATGGCACCAGACTTCTTAACCAGCTAATTCAACTTAGATTCGCCATTGGTGTTGATGCAAAAGCCTCCAAAGGCTGGTTGGTTAAAGAACACACCAAAAATTCTTCAACTCTTTGGACAAAACCTATCCTAGTTAGTCCCACTAGGTGTGCCAAAAACTATTGACATAGTGGATTGCACCCGGGGCATGATGTCTAGCTCTCACCCTTCCACACACAACAATGGAAACTCCCCTCTCCCCTGTGGGACTAGTGAAGCTAGAGGGGAGAGTCTCTAGATAAGGGCTAGCTCCATCTGATGTATCTTTTAGGCCTTGGTTTTTCCTACTGCTCACAAATAAAATGAAAAAGGAGGGGATGAAAAGGGATAAAGATGTTAAAAATAGAACTTAAGCCTAAAAATTGAAAAAGGTGATACACCAAAAAAGTTAACCCATCCACCCTAAATATACACATTTCACCAAAAAAAAGTGCCCATACACTTCATATGAAGTGGGAAGCTCTTCTATAGTCAGCTAGGGGTCTGTGGAAATATAGGGAGGAAGACACTACCTGAGACATCCTCAGACACACTTATGACAGTGTATTCACAGGCACCTACATTCCCCTAGGAACACTTCTGGCAGACTTGCAGAAAAGAGACTTCACAATGCACTAGACATGCTATAATTGATCTGTGAAAAGCATCAAAGTCAATGACTTAACATAAAATAAGAACACAAACATATAATTTAAAGTGCAAGTCTAGATAGAAGTAAAAATGCTAAGTCTTGATTTAAAGTAAAATCTGGCAGAGCTCTGCCTTACAAGCCCGAGAGATTTTTGGGCAGAGTTTTGCCTTAAGGCTAAGAGAGTTCCTATCAAATGAGATTTTTTTTAGAATATATAGAAAGAGGAAGAGAACTTGGCCCCCTCTGGGGAAGACTTTGGTGCTATTTTTGCAAGCTAGCCCATATGCGCTCTGAGCCTTGGGAAGAGGGAGCCATTTGATTGTTGATTCTTGCTTTGAATTTGGCATCCCAATAGACTGCTTCCTTTAAGGCATTTGCACGGCTTGTCTACTTATAAGTGCAAATTTTAGAAAACAAGTTGTGCCACTTACTGTTTATGCTATTTTAAGACCACCTGGCAAATGCTGTTCTAATTGCAGGAATAAATCCCTGAGTTGACACCTCCTTTCACCACTTGGATGCTTTATCCATTCCTTGCCTTGTCTCATCCTGGTTTTGTCTCTTTTTGCTCCTTCAGCCCTCAGGGGTGATCTTTTGATGGGTTGATGCATTCTTTGGGCTCTTTTCATAGTTGGCACTCAGGCAATTTAAAAGCAAACCGCGATTTCACTATCTTAAAATTGACATTCGTACATCCGTTATCGCTTAAAAAACAACAGCTAATCTATCTTCTTGAAGTTGATGGCTTTCGAGACATCACCGTCCTTGGAAAATTCTTTTAGGCCTTTTCTACAGGCTTTTTTTAATGAGTTTTTCTCTTGAACAATTTTTATGTAGATAAAAAGTCCATGAAAATTGTCTCAGTTGCTTGTTATTCCTTCAGGTTCTTTGGTTGCAGCTTCCCTGAATTCCTTTAGACTTTTTATCCAAAGGAAATCCTTTAGATAAAAGTCCAAAAGAATTCATGACTTTGCCTTAACAAAATTTTGAAAGATCTTAGTCGCTTCTTTGTGGCCTCTTTGAAGTGCTCCCTACCCTCTATAAGGGCTCTTGAACCCAAAACTGCCCTCCATAAGGGCACTTGTCCTTCAACATTATGGACGCTCCTTTGAACCGCTCAATTGAACTAACCGCTTGTACCAACAATGGTTTAACAGTTCAACGATTCAATAGTTCAACACTGCACACCATTTGTTTGAACTGAGCCTTTGAACTTGTCGCTTGAACCAAATGTTTAAACCATTCATTTGAACCAACTGTTGAACTAATCCATTAAACCAGTTCAACGGTTCAAACATTTGTTAAAACAAGGCATCAAACTATTTGATTGAACATGTCGATGAACTTTGCGTTGAGCTTTGCATTGAACTTTGCCAATGAACTTTAATATTGAACCAAAAATGTTGAACCAATGCATTGAACCGAGTCGATGAATTAATTGAGTGAACTGAGTGATTGAACCATCCGATTGAACTGAAACATTGAACCAAGGTGTTGAACCAAGCCGATGAACCATTTGATTAAACCAAAGTGACGAACTTGCTGATTGAACCAAGATTTTGAACTGAAGTGATGAAATAACACATTGAACCAAGCTGATGAACTGATGCATTGAACCAAGGCATTGAACTAAAGCGTTAAACCAAGGCGTTGAACTGATTCAATGGTTCAATGGTTCAAAGCGGCTATCTCTTTGAAAGATCATGCCGTTGAACCACTTTAAGCTCACTTTCCTTATGAATTTCTTCAGACGAGTCCAAATAAGCTTTGTAAAACTTTGCACTCTTTGACTAGTTCTTCAACTGCCGAAATACTACACCTGCAGAGTTTATAGAAATGGACCTGCAGAGTCCGTAAAATTTTTGCAAAGTCCATAGAAATAGACAGATTCATGCAAAATCAAAAAATAAAATGGCCCAAAATAGAAGGGACAGAAGAGCACTGATTTTTGGTCTGTTGGGCATAAAATGGCCAACACTCATTATGCATCACAACTTTGAAATTTGAATGATAGAATACCACAACTTGAGTAGTTTTGAATGCGTATAAGATCTAAAGATTCAAACTTTATGCAAGTTTTTCATGATGTATTTTATCTTTAAAATTTGAATAACATGTAATACTAAATCTTAAGTAGTTTTAAATGTGGTAAAGATCTAAAGATTTGAATTTTATGTATGTTTCTCATAATGCATCATAAATTTAAAATTCGAATAATATGTAATACTGAAGCTTAAGTAGTTTTGAACATATTTAATATCTAAAAATTTAAATTTTATGTGCATTTTTCATAATTTATTACAACTTTTAAATTTGAATGATATGTAATACTGAAGCTTAAACACTTTTAAACATGTTTAAGATCCAAACATTTGAAATTTATGCACATCTCTCATAATATATCACAAATTTAAAATTTGAATGAAATAAAATATCGAAACTTAAGTGGTTTCAAATGTGTTTAAGATTTAAAGATTTGAAATTTATATGCATTTCTCAAAATACATTATAGCTTTGAAATTTGAATATGTAATATCAAAGTTTAAGTAGTTTTGAACATGTTTAAGATCTAAAGATTCAAAATCTATGCATATTTTTCATAATGCATCATAAATATGAAATTTAAATGATATGTAATATTGAAGTTGAAATAATTTTAAATGTGTTTAAGATATAAAAATTTTAACTTTATGTGCATTTTTTATAACACATCATAAATTTAAAATTTGAATGATATGAAATATCAAAGTTTAAATAGTTTTGAGTGTGTTTAAGATCCAAAGATTAAAATTTTATTCATGTTTCTCATAATGCAATGCAACTTTGAAATTTGAATGATATGTAATATTGAAATTTAATAAATTTTGAATGTGTTTAAGATCTAAATATTTAAACTTTATGTGCATTTCTCATTATGCATCATAATTTTGATGCTTGAATGATATATAATATCAAAACTTAAGTGGTTTTGAATATATTTAAGATTCAAAGATTTAAATTTTATGCATATTTTTCATGATGTATCAAAATTTTAAAATTTAAATGATATGTAATATCAAATTTTAAGTAGTTTTGAATATGTTTAAGATCTAAAGATTCAAACTTTATGCATATTTTTTATGTATTACAACTTTAAAATTTGAAGTATATGTAATACCGATGTTTAAGTAGTTTTGAACATGTTTAAAATCTAATGATTTAAATTTTATGCACTTTTTACATGATGCATTAAAGCTTTGAAATTTGAATGATATGTAATACTAAATATTGTGTAGATTTAAAAGTGTTTAAGATCCAAATATTTTAATTTTATGCATATTTTTCATGATACATCACAACTTTGAAATTTGAATGATATGTAATACTGAAGCTTAAGTGGTTTGAACATGTTTAAGATCTAAAGATTTGAACTTTATACATGTTTATCATTATGAATTACAACTTTGAAACTTGAATGATATGTATCACCAAAGCTTAAATAGTTTTGAATGTGTTTAAGATCCAAAGATTCAAACTTTATATGTGTTTCTCATGATGCATCATAACTTTGAAGTTTGAATGATATGTAATACCAAAGCTTAATTAAATTTTAATGTGTTTAAGATCTAATGATTTAAACGTTGTGTAGATTGCTTATGATGCATTAGAAATTTTAAATCTAAATAATATTTAATATCAAAGTTTGAGTAGTTTTGAATATGTTTAAGATCCAAAAATTTAAAATTTATGTGGGTCTGTCATGATCTATTGCAAATTTAAAGTTTAGATGATATATAATATCGAAGCTTAAATGGTTTTGAATGTGTTTAAAATCTAAAGATTCAAATTTTATGTACTTTTGTCATGGTGCATCTTAACTTTGAAGCTTGAATGATATGTAATACCGATGCTTAAGTGGTTTTGAATGTATTTAAGATTTAAAAATTCAAACTTTATATATATTTTTCATTATGTATCACAACTTTAAAACTTGAATGATACATAATACCAAATCTTAATTAATTTTAAATATGTTTAAAATCTATTAATTTAAATTTTATATGTATTTCTCATGATGCATCGTAACTTTATAGGTTGAATGATATGTAATACTAAAGCTTAAGTAAATTTAAACATGTTTAAGATCAAATATTTGAACTTTATGCATATTTCTCATGATGCATTGTAATTTTAAAATTTAAATGATATGAAATACTGAAGTTTAAGTGTTTTTACACATGTTTAAGATCTAAAAATTCAAAAGTTATACATGTTTCTCATAGTGCATCGCAACTTTGAAATTTGAATGATATGTAATACAGAAGCTTGAGTGGTTTTGAACATGTTTAAGATCTAAAGATTCAAAATTTATGTGAATTTATTATGATTATTTGTAATTTTAAAATTTTAATGATCCATAATAATGAATTTTAAGTGATTTTGAATGTATTTAAGATTCAAAGATTCAAACTTTATGCACATTTTTCATGATGCATCATAGCTTTAAAATTTCACTGATATGTAATTCTAAAGCATAAATAATTTTGAATATGTTTAAGATCCAAATATTCAAAATTTATGTTCGCTCATCATAATATATTACAAATTTCAAATTTGAATGATATGTAATACCAAAGTTGAAATGGATTTGAATGTGTTTGAGATTCAAATATTTGAATTTTATGCACATTTTTCATGAATCATCATAACTTTAAAATTTGAATGATATGTAATATTGAAAATTAAGTGATTTTGAATGTGTTTAAGATTTAAATATTTAAACATTATGTGTATTTTTTATAATACATCGTAACTTTGAAATTTGATTGATATGTAATAATGAAAGTTAAGTAGTTTTAAATGTGTTTTAAGATCAAAGATTTAAACTTTATGCATATTTTTTGTGATGCATCACAAATTTAAAATTTAAATTATGTAATACTGAAGCTTAAATGGTTTTAAACATGTTTAAGATCTAAATATTTGAATTTTTATATGTTTCTCATGATGAATCACAACTTTAAAATTTGAATGATATATAATATTAAAACTTATTCAATTTTGAATGTGTTTAAGATCTAAAGATTTGAAATTTATGATCATTTCTCATGATGCATCACAATTTTGAAATTAGAATAATATGTAATACTGAATATTAAGTGGTTTTGAACATGTTTTAGAATATTCAAATTTTATACACATTTTTTGTGATATATCATAACTTTAAAAATTAAATGATATGTAATGCTAAAGTTTGAGTAGATTTAAATGTATTTAAGATCTAAAGATTTAAAATTTAAGTGGTTTTAGATGTGTTTAAGATATAAATATTTTAATTTTATGCATATTTTTCATGATGCATCACAACTTTGAAGTCTGAATGATATGTAATACCAAAGATTGAGCAATTTTAAACATGTTTAAAATCCAAAGATTCAAACTTTATACATGTTTATCACGATGCATCATAACTTTAAAGTTTTAATGCTATGTAATACCAAATATTTATTAGTTTTTAACGTGTTTAAGATATAAAGATTTGAATTTTATGCACATTTTTCATGATATATTATAACACAAATATTTAATGACATGTAATACTGAAGTTTAAGCAATTTTGAACATGCTTAAGATCTAAATATTCAAAATTTATGTGTATTTATCATAATGAATCATAATTTTAAGATTTGAATAATATGTAATACCAAAACTTAAGTAGTTTTGAATGTGTTTAAGATCTAATGATTCAAATATTTTATAAGTTTTTCATAATACATTATAACATTAAAATTTGAATGATATGTAATACTAAAGCTTAAGCATTTTTGAATGTGTTTAAGATCTAATGATTTGAACTTTATGCATATTTCTTAAAATGAATTGTAACTTTTAAATTCAAATGATATGTAATACCAAATATTGAATAGTTTTAAATGTGTTTAAGATCTAAATATTCAAAATTTATATACATTTTTCATGATGCATTTAAACTTTGAAATTTGAATGATATGTAATGTTGAATATTAATAGGTTTTGAACATGTTTAAGATCCAAAGATTTTAAATTTATGTTAATTTATTATGATGCATTGTAACTTTGAAATTTGAAAGATATATAATACTGAAGCTAAGTAGTTTGAACATATTTAAGATCCAATAATTCAAAATTTATGTGCATCTCTCATCATGCATCATAGATTTTAAATTTGAATGATATGTAATGGTGAAGCTTAAATATATTTGAACATGTTTAATATCTAACAATTCAAACTATATACAGATTTATCATGATGCATCACAACTTTAAAGTTTGAATGATTTGTAATATTGAAGCTTAAATAGTTTTGAACATGTTTAAGATCAAAAGATTTAAATTTTATGTGCATTTATCATGATGCATACAAAATTTAAAATTTTAATGATATGTAATAATAAAGCTTCAATGATTTTTAACATGTTTAAAATCCAAAGATTCAAATTTTTTGCACACTTCTCATGATACATCACAACTTTGAAATTTGAATGATATGTAATAATGAAGCTTAAACAATTTTGAACATATTTAAGATCTAAAGATTCAAATTTTATGCACATTTCTCATAATGGTAAATTTGAAATTTGAATAATATGTAATACCAAAACTTGAGCGATTTTGAATGTGTTTAAGATCAAAAGATTTAAATTTTATGTGTTTCTCATGATGAGTCCCAACTTTAAAATTTGAATGATATGCAATATCAAAATTTAAATTTTTTTAAATATGTTTAAGATCTAAAGATTAAAACTTTATACATATTTTTTATGATGCATCGTAATTTTAAAATTTCACTGATATGTAATACTGAAACTTAAGTGGTTTTGAACATGTTTAAAATCTAAAGATTTAAACTTTATGCTCATTTATCATAATGAATTACAACTTTAAAATTTGAATGATACGTAACACTGAAGATAAAGTGGTTTTAAACATGTTTGAGATCAAAATATTTGAACTTTATGCATATTTATCATGTAGCATTACAACTTTTAAATTTAAATAATATGTAATACTAAAACTTAACTAATTTTTAACATGTTTAAGATCTAAAGATTTAAATTTTATATATATTTTGCATAATGCCTATGCTTAAGTAGTTTTGAATGAGTTTAAGATCCAAATATTTGATCTTTATGTACCTTTTTCATGATGTATCATAACTTTGAAATTTGAATGATGTAATACCAAAGCTTAAGTAGTTTTGAACATGATTAAGATCTAAGTATTCTAACTTTGTATGTATTTATCATGATGCATCACAACTTTAAAATTTGAATGATATGTAATATTAAAGCATCTAATGATTCAAATTCAATGCATATTTTTCATAATGCATCACAAATTTAAAATTTAAATAATATGTAATACCAAAGCTTAAATAGTTTTTAAATTTTTTATAATCTAAAGATTCAAACTTTATGCATATTTTTCATGATGCATCGTATTTTTAAAATTTAAATGATATATAATACTAAAGATTAAGAAGTTTTGAATGTGTTTTAAATCCAATGATTTAAATTTTATGCACGTTTTTCATGATGCATCACAATTTTAAATTGTAAACAATATGTAATATTGAAGCTTAAGTGGTTTTGAACATGCTTTAGATTCAAAAATCTAAACATTATATGAATTTATTATGAGGCATTATAACTTTGAAATCTAAATGAGGTGTAATAATAAAGATTTAGTGGTTTTAAACATGTTTTTGATCCAAAGATTCAAATTTCATGAGCATTTTTCATGGTGCATCACAACTCTAAAATTTGGACGATAGGTATACCGAATGTTCAATGGTGTCAAATGTGTTTAAGATCCAAAGAATCAAAATTTGTTCACGTTTTTCATGATGCATTATAAATTTGAAATCTAAATGATATGTAAAACTGAAGCTTAAATTTTTTTGAATGTGTTTAAGATTTAAAAATTCAAAATTATGTAAAAATATCATGATGCATCACAATTTTGAAAGATGAATGATATGTAATATCGAATCTTAAGTAGTTTTAAAGGTATTTAAGATCTAAAGATTCAAATTTTATGAGTATTTTTCATGATGCAATCACAATTTTAAAATTTAAATGATATGTAATACTGAAGCTTAAGTAGTTTTGAAGGTGCTTAAGATTCAAATATTTTAACTTTATGCACATTTTGTATGATGCATTATAACTTTGAAATTTGAATGATATGAAATATTGAAGCTTAAGTATTTTTAAATATGTTTAAGATCTAAAGATTCAAATTTTATGCATATTTTTTATGATGCATTGAAACTTTAAAATTTAGTTAATATACCAAAGCTTGAGTGGTTTTGAAGGTGTTTATGATCTAAAGATTCAAACTTTATATGCATTTCTCATGATGCATCACAACTTTAAAATTTGAATATTTTAATACTAAAGCTTATGTGGTTTCAAACATGTTTGAGATCCAAAAATTTGAAGCTTATTTAAAATTTTTAATGATATATAACAACTTTAAATTTTGAATGATATGTAATACTGATGCATAAAGTTTCAACCATTAGATCTTAAACACATTAAAATCTACTTACACTTTAATATAAAATATCTTTAAAAATTTAAAATTGTGATGGATCATGATAAATTTACGTAAAATTTGAATATTTATATCTTAAAAGCCTTCAAAACTATTTAAGCTTCAATATTACATATCATTCAAATTTCAAAGTTTCAATATATAATGAGAAATGCACATAAGCTTCAAATATATGGATCTTGAACCCATTCAAAACCATTGAATTTTAGATATTACATATCATTCAAATTTCAAAGCTATGATGCATCATAATAAATATTTATAAAGTTTAAATTTTTAGATCTTAAACATGTTCAAAACTACTTAAAATTTAGTATTATATATCATTCAAATTTAAAAGTTATAATGCATTAATCAAAATGCACATAAAGTTTAAATTTTTAGATGTTAAACATATTTAATATTGATTAAGTTTCAGTATTACATATCACTCAAATTTTAAAGTTGTGATGGATCATGAAAAATGTGCATAAAGTTTAATTTTTTTGATCTTAAACACGTTTAAAACTGCACAAGATTCAGTATTGCATATCATTCAAATTTCAAAGTGGTGATGAATCATACAAAATACACATAAAGTTTGAATTTTTGAATCTTAAACAAATTCAAAAGTACTTAAGTTTTGGTATTACATATCATTCAAACTTCAAAGTTATGATGCATCATGAGAAACATGTAAAAAATTTAAATATTTAGATCCTGAACATGTTTAAGACCACTTAAGCTTCAATATTACATATCATTCAAATTTGAAATTTATGATGCATCATAAAAAATATGCACAAAATTCAGATCTTTGCTTCTTAAACACATTCAAAATTACTCAAAATATTTGATATTATATTTTGTTCAAATTTCAAATTTGTGATGCATCATAATAAACATGCATAAAGTTTAAATATTTAAATCTTAAACACATTTAAAACTACTTAAACTTTAGTATTATATCATTCAAAATTTAAAGTTATGATGCATCATGAAAAATGTGCACATAAAGTTTAAATCTTTAGATCTCAAACATGTTCGAAACTGCTTAAGCTTTGGTATTATATATCATTAAAATTTCTAAGTTACGATACATCATCCAAAATATGAACAAAGTTAAAATCTTTGGATCTAAAACATGTTTGAAACCACTTAAATTTTGTTATTACATATCATTCAAATTTTTGAGTTACAATGCATCATGAAACATACATATAAAGTTTGAGTATTTAGATCTTAGACATATTCAAAATCACTAAAGTTTTAGTATTACATATAATTTGAATTTTAAAGTTAAAATGCATCATAAAAAATATGTATAAGATTTGAATATTTGGATCTTAAATATATTTGAAATTTTTTAAGTTTTCGTAATAAATATCATTCAAATTTCATAGTTATGATGTATCATTTGAAACGTGCATAAATTTTGAATCTTTAGATCTCAAATACATTTAAAACCACTAAAGTTTTAATATTACATATCATTTGAACTTCAAATTTATGATGCATCATGATAAATGCACATAGAGATTGAATATTTGGATCTTAAACACTTTCAAAACATCTCAAGCTTTAGTATTACATATCATTCAAACTCCAAAGTTCAAATGCATCATGAAAAATATGCATAAATTTTAAATATTTGGATATTAATTATGTTCAAAACTACTTAAGATTCGATATTACATATCATTCAAATTTCAAAGTTGTGATGCATCATGAAAAATATGCACAAAGTTTGAATCTTTGCATCTCAGACACGTTTAAAACTACTTAAACTTTAGTAAAATAATTTAACCTATTTAAAAAATATTGGTGTACTATTATTAATTTAGTTAAAAAGTATGAGTAGTAAAATTAGTAAATAAATATGCAATAATTAAGCTACTAATTTATGTAAAATAGATTACAATTTAAACCTTTTTAAAAATAGTAATAAGAGATGGAAAAAAATACTTAGTTGGAAACTGACTAATATGGTTGAGACAAGTTTAATATTTATTATGCAAGATTGAGACACTATTTCAAACTGAGATATGGTCTACATTTTGTAATTAGATAGGAGCACCGAAAGTGGATAGGAGAGACACTGACGTTGTAGTCCACCTCTACAATTGTTATCCTGAATATCTAAACTTTTTGGGTTTTGTTTTCTAAGTCTGTGTGACCCTATTCATGAAGTTTTAATAGTTGGAAGTTTGTAGAGATCCATGTAGAGCATATTTTATCTTCAAACTTTATGTTCTATTATTCTTTGACCAATTTTGAGAAAGAGGGGGGAGGGGGTTAGTGTGTGTAATATTCACTAGACATGGATCCATACCCTTTTGTATTGGTACATTGCCTACATACCAATATTTTAAAGAGGAATCAAGTCATATGTAGTTCTCCCACTTGATGTGCTTTGTAAAATTATATGTATAAATATGTAGAATGCTAAACTCAATATGCTTGAGGTAGATAGGGACTTGTATAATGATTTGAATAAGTTTGTAAGTGTGTTTGCTAGTTATATATAGATAATAGGGAAGATTACTTGAGTAGTCTTACTTGTATTCTTGTTTTCTTAGTGATCATTACCCACCCTTTATAAATGATCTTCAAATGAAATTTTATAAAGATCTATTAGTGATGGGTTGAGTGTACTCATGTTAGGTCGATAAGGAGAAGGATGGAGAATTAGAAGAAATTGACAATTGGGGCCAAAAATGGACTTGGACAAGAGCACTGAAAGTCGATAAAAGTGGCATTAGCACTATAGTCCTAGTGTGGCACTATTATCCTGAGTAGATGAGATCTAGGGGGATGGATCTATCATGAAAATAGGAGTCTAGTTTAGTTGGGATCAAGTTTGTAAGGCTATGGATGATTGGAAATTAGTGAAAAGATGCATATGAGGGCCATGAGAGAAATCAAGAGGAATCTAAGGGTTGGGTTCCATTATCCATGCTCAAGTTACAAATTTTTGTATTTTGTATGACTGTAATTACATATATTTTTATATTATAAAGTTGTGATGCATTATACAAAATTCACATAAAGTTTAAATCATTGTATCTTAAACACATTCAAAATATCTTAAAAGCTTTAGTATTACATATTGTTTAAGTTTCAAATTTTTGATGCATCATAAGAAATGTGAATAAAGTTTAAATATTTTAATCTTAAACATGTTAAAGATCATTTAAGATTTAATATTACGTCATTTAAATTTTAAAGTTGTGATACATCATGAAAAATCATGCATAAATTTTAAATTTTTGGATCTTAAACATATTCAAAATCACTTAATATTTGGTATTACATATCATTATGATGCATCATAAGAAATACTCATAAAGTTTAAATCTTTGAATCTTAAACACATTCAAAACATCTTAATCTTTGATATTACATATCATTTAAACATAAAAGTTATGATGCATTATGAGAAATGCACATAAAATTTGAATCTTTAGATATTAAACATGTTAAAAAAATTAATCTTTGATATTACATATCATTTAGATTTTAAAGTTATGATGCATCATAATAAATACACATAAATTTCAAATCTTTATATCCTAAACACATTTAAAACTATATAAGTTTCACTATTACATATCATTTAAACTTCAAAGTTGTAATGCATCATAAGAAATGCACATAAAGTTTGAATCTTTAGATCTTAAACACATTTAAAATTGCTTAAAATTTAGTATTACATATCATTTGAACTTCTAATTTGAAATACATCATGAAAAATGTATATAAATTTAGATTTTATGCATGTTTCTTATGATGCATCAAAACTTTGAAGTTTCAAAGATATGTAATAACAAAGCTTAAGCAATTTGAAACATGTTTTATATCTAAAGATTCAAATTTTATGTGCATTTTTCATGATGCATCACATATTTAAAATTTGAATGATGTAATACTAAAGGTTAATTGGTTTTGAAGGTGTTTAAGATTTAAATATTCAAACTTTATGCACATTTATCATGATGCATCATAACTTTAAAGTGTGAATCATATGTAATACTGAAACTTAAGTGATTTTAAATGTGTTTAAGATTTAAAGATTTAAAATTTATGAGCATTTTTTATGATGCATTATAACTTTAAAATTTAAATGACATGTAATACCAAGCTTAAGTAGTTTTGAATGTGTTTAAAATTTAAATATTAAAACTTTATTCATATTTATCATAATGCATAATAACTTAAAAAATTTAATGATATGTAATATCGACGTTTAAATAGTTTTGAACATGATTAAGATCCAAATATTTGAAATTTATGCATATTTTTCATCATGCATCATAAATTTTAAATTTGAATGATATGTAATACCAAAGATTAAGTAATTATTAACATATTTAATATCCAAATATTTGAATTTTATATGCATTTCTCATGATGCATCACAACTTTAATGTTTGAATGATATGTAATATCGAAGGTTTATCAGTTTTGAACATGTTGAAGATCTAAAGATTTAAATTTTATGCACATTTTTTATGATGCATCATAAATTTAAAATATGAATGATATGTACTACAAAAACTTAAGTAATTTTGAACATATTTAAGATTTAAATATTCAAACTTTATGCATGTTTCTCATGTGCATTAAAACTTTGAAGTTTGAATGATATCTAATACTGAAGCTTAAGTGGTTTTAAACATGTTTAAGACCAAAAGATTTGAAATTTATGTATGTTTCTCATGATGTATCACAAATGTGAAATATAAATTATATGTAATACATAAACTTAATAAATTTTCAACGTGTTTAAGATTCAAGGATTTAAAATTTATGCACATTTCTCATAATGCATCGTAACTTTAAAATTTGAATGATATGTAATACTTTTAAATTTGATTGATAAAATACTAAAGCTTAAGCCAACTTTAATTTGAATGATATGTAGTACCAAAGAATTATAAAATTTGAATGTGTTTAAGATCAAAATATTCAAACTTTATATATGATTTATATAATACATCATAACTTTAAAATTTAAATGATATGTAATACTAAATCTAACTTGCAATGCATCATGAAAAATGTATGTAAATTTAAATTTTATGTATGTTTCTCATAATGCATCAAAATTTTAAAGTTTGAAGGATATATAATAACAAAGCTTAAGCAGTTTGAAACATGTTTTATATCCAAAGATTTAAATTTTATGTGCATTTTTTATGATGCATCACATATTTAAAATTTGAATGATGTAATATCAAAGCTTAAGTGGTTTTGAAGGTGTTTAAGATTTAAATATTTAAACTTTATGCGCATTTATCATTATACATCATAACTTTAAAGTGTGAATCATATGTAATACTAAAGCTTAAGTGATTTTGAATGTGTTTAAGATTTAAATATTTAAAATTTATGAACATTTTTTATGATGCATTATAACTTTAAAATTTAAATGACATGTAATACCAAAGCTTAAGTAGTTTTGAATGTGTTTAAGATTCAATTATTAGAATTTTATTCATATTTATCATAATGTATAATAACTTAAAAAATTTAATGACATGTAATACTGACGTTTAAGTAGTTTTGAACATGATTAAGATTCAAATATTTGAAATCTATGCATATTTTTCATCATGTATCATAAATTTGAAATTTGAATGATATGTAATACCAAAGATTAAGTAATTATTAACATATTTAATATCAAAATATTTGAACTTTATACGCATTTCTCATGATGCATCACAACTTTGAAGTTTGAATGATATGTAATACCGAAGGTTTATCAATTTTGAACATGTTGAAAATCCAAAGATTTGAACTTTATGTAAATTTTTTATGATGCATCATAAATTTAAAATATGAATGATATGTACTAAAAAAACTTAAGTAATTTTGAACATATCTAAGATCTAAATATTCAAATTTTATGCATGTTTTTCATGTGCATTGAAACTTTGAAGTTTGAATGATATCTAATACTAAAGCTTAAGTGGTTTTGAACATGTTTAATACTAAAAAATTTAAAATTTATGCATGTTTCTCATGATGTATCATAAATTTAAAATATAAATTGTATGTAATACATAAACTTAATAAATTTTTAACATGTTTAAGATTCAAAGATTTAAAATTTATACACATTTCGCATAATGCATCGTAACTTTAGAATTTGAATGATATGTAATACTTTTAAATTTGAATGATGAAATACTAAAGATTAAGCAAACTTTAAAATTTGAATGATATGTAGTATCAAAGATTAATAAAAATTGAATGTGTTTAAGACAAAAGATTCAAATTTTATACATGATTTGTATAATGCATCATAACTTTAAAATTTAAATGATATGTAATACTAAATCTAATTTACAATGCATCATGAAAAATGTATATAAATTTAGATTTTATGCATGTTTCTTATGATGCATTAAAACTTTAAAGTTTGAAGGATATGTAATAACAAATCTTAAGCAGTTTGAAACATGTTTTATATCCAAAGATTCAAATTTTATGTGCGTTTTTCATGATGCATCACATATTTAAAATTTGAATGATGTAATACCAAAGCTTAAGTGGTTTTGAAGGTATTTAAGATTTAAATATTTAAATTTTATGCGCATTTATCATGATGCATCATAACTTTAAAGTGTGAATCATATGTAATACTAAAGCTTAAGTGATTTTGAATGTGTTTAAGATTTAAATATTTAAAATTTATGAGCATTTTTTATGATGCATTATAACTTTAAAATTTAAATGACATGTAATACCAAAGCTTAAGTAGTTTTGAATGTGTTTAAGATTCAAATATTAAAATTTTATTCATAATTATCATAATGTATAATAACTTAAAAAATTTAATGATATGTAATATTGACGTTTAAGTAGTTTTGAACATGATTAAGATTCAAATATTTGAAATTTATGCATATTTTTCATCATGTATCACAAGTTTTAAATTTGAATGATATGTAATACCAAAGATTAAGTAATTATTAACATATTTAATATCCAAATATTTAAAATTTATACGTATTTCTCATGATGCATCACAACTTTGAAGTTTGAATGATATGTAATATCGAAAGTTTATTAGTTTTGAACATGTTGAAGATCTAAAAATTTGAATTTTATGCACATTTTTTATGATGCATCATAAATTTAAAATATGAATGATATGTACTACAAAAACATAAGTAATTTTGAACATATTTAAGATCTAAATATTCAAACTTTATGCATGTTTCTCATGTGCATTGAAACTTTGAAGTTTGAATGATATCTAACACTGAAGCTTAAGTGGTTTTAAACATGTTTAAGACCAAAAAATTTGAAATTTATGCATGTTTCTCATGATGTATCATAAATTTGAAATATGAATTATATGTAATACATAAACTTAATAAATTTTTAACGTGTTTAAGATTCAAAAATTTAAAATTTATGCACATTTCTCATAATGCATCGTAACTTTAGAATTTGAATGATGAAATACTAAAGCTTAAGCCAACTTTAAAATTTAAATGATATATAGTACCAAAGCTTAATAAAATTTGAATGTGTTAAAGATCAAAAGATTTAAATTTTATACATAATTTGTATAATGCATCATAACTTTGAAATTTAAATGATATGTAATACTAAATCTTAAGCAAATTTGAAAGTGTTTAAGATCCAAAGATTTAAATTTGATGCCCATTTATCGTGATACTTCACAGCCTTGAAGTTTGAATGATATGTAATATCTAAGATTAAGTGATTTTGAACATGTTTAAGATCTAAAGATTTGAAATTTATACACATTTCTCATGATGAATTACAGCTTTTAAAATGGAATGATATGTAATATCAAAACTCAAATAGTTTTAAATGTGTTTAAGATCAAAAGATTTAAACTTTATACATATTTTTTATGATGCATTGTAACTTTTAAATTTTAATGATATGTAATATCAAAGTTTAAGTGGTTTTGAATGTATTTAAGATTTAAAGATTCAAATTTCATACATATTTTTCATGATGCATCACAACTTTAATATTAAAATGATGTTATTTAAATATTACACATTTTTAAATGTGTTTAATATCCAAAAATTTAAATTTTACATGCATTTTTTATGATGCATCATAACTTTAAAATTTGATAATATATAATATCAAAGCTTCAATAATTTTAAGATCTAAAGATTCAAACTTTATACAATTTATCATAATGTATTGTAATTTTAAAATTTTAATAATATGTAATACCAAAGTTTAAGTAGTTTTAAACATGTTTAAGATCCAAAGATTTTAATTTGATGCACATTTCTCATGATGCATCACAACACTAAAATTTGAATGATATATAATATTGAAGCTTAAGTGGTTTTTAATATGTTTAAAATCTAAAGATTCAAACTTTATGCTTGTTTCTCATGGTATATCAAAACTTTGAAATTAAAATGATATGTAATACTAAAGCTTAAGAAGTTTTAAACATGTTTAAGATCTAAATATTTGAACTTTATATATATTTCATATGATGCATCACAACTTTAATATTTGACTAATATGTAATACCAAAACTTAAGTAATTTATAATGTGTTTAAAATCTAAATATTAGAATTTTATGCACATTCAACATGATGCATCTAAACTTTTAAATTAGGATGATATGTAATATTGAAGCTTAAGTGGTTTTAAATATATTTAAAATCTAAAAATTTAAATTTTGTGTGTTTCTCATAATGCATCACAATTTTGAAATTTTAATGATGTATAATATTAAAACTTAACTAATTTTGAATGTGTTTAAAATCAAAAGGTTCAAACTTTATGCATATTTCTCATGATGCATTGTAACTTTCAAATTTGAATGATATGTTATACTGAAGTTTAAGTAGTTTTTGAACATGTTAAAGATTCAAAATTTAAGCATATTTTTCATAATGCATCACAACTTTGAAATTTGAATGATATAATACAAAATCTTAAGTGGTTTTGACATTTTAATATCTAAAAATTTAAAATTTATGCATATTTATAATAATACATTATAACTTTTAAATTTTAATGATGTGATCTTGAAATTTAAGTGGTTTTGAATATATTTAAAATCTAAAGATTTAAAATTTATACACATTTCTCATAATACATCATAAATATAAAATTTCAATGATATGTAATACCGAAGCTTAATCAGGATTAAACATGTTTAAGATCTAAGATTCTAACTTTATGCATGTTTTCCATCATGCATCATAATTTTAAAAATTTAATGATATGTAATATCAAAGTTAAAATAGTTTTAAATTTGTTTAAGATCCAAATATTTGAACTTTATGCATATTTTGTATGATGAATCGTAAATTTAAAATTTGAATTATATGTACTACCAAAGCATAAGAAGTGTTGAACGTATTTAAGATCTAAAGATTCAAATTTTATACATGTTTATCATGATGTATCACAACTTTAAAATTTAAATGATATGAAATACTTTAAAATTTGAATAATATGCAATATTAAAGCTGAAGTATTTTTTAACTTATTTAAGATCCAATGATTTAAACTTTATACACATTTCTTATAATGCATCATAACTTTGTAATTTGAATGATATGTAATACTGAAGCTTAAGTGGTTTTGAACATGTTTAAGATTTAAAAATTTGAAATTTATGCACGTTTATCATAATGCATCACAACTTTGAAATCTGAATGATATGCATGTTTCTCATAATATTTTAGTATGACATATTATTCTATTTTAAAAGTTGTAATGTATTATGAGAAATGCACACGAATTTTTTATTTTTGAATATTAAACATGCTCAAAACCACTTAAACTTTTATATTACATATCATTCAAATTTAAAATTTGTGATATATTATGAAAAAAGTGCATAAAATTCAAATCTTTGGATTTTAAACATGTTCTAAACAACTTAAGCTTAGATATTACATATAATTCAAATTTTAAAATTGTAATGAATTATGAAAAATGTTTATAAATTTTGAATCTTTGGATCTTAAACACATTCAAAACTGCTTAAGCTTTGGTATTACATATCATTTTAAATTTCAAATTTATGATGCATTATGAAAAATATGTATAAAATTTGAATATTTGAATCTTAAAAATATTTGAAACCACTTAAGCTTTTGTATTATATTTTATTTAAATTTTAAAGTTGTGATGAATTATGAGAAATACACATAAATTTTGAATCTTTAGATCTTAGACACATTCAAAACTACTTAAGCTTCAATATTACTTATCATTCAAATTTTAAATTTGTAATGTATTATGAGAAATGTGCATAAAGTTTAAATTTTTAAATATTAAATCTGTTTAAAATTGATTAAGCTTTAGTATTACATATCATTCAAATTTCACATTTGTGATGAATTATAAAAAATGTGCATAAAATTTGAATTTTTAGATCTTAAATATGCCTAAATTTATTTAATATTCAGTATTACATATCATTAAAATTTTAAAGTTGCAATGCATTATGAGAAATGCACATAAAGTTTAAATATTTGGATCTCAAACAAGTTTAAAATTGTTTAAGCTTCATAATCACTATCATTTAAACTTGAAAGTTGTGATGCATCATGAGAAATATGCATAAAATTTGAATCTTTAAATTTGAAGCACATTCAAAACTACATAAGCTATGATATTACATATCATTTAAATTTTAAATTTGTGATTCATCATAAGAAACATGAATAAAGTTTGAATATTTAGATCTAAAACATGTTCAAAACCACTTAAGATTTGGTATGACATATAATTCAAATTTCAAAGTTGCGATGCATCATGAGAAATGTGCATAAAGTTTGAATCTTTGCATCTTAAACATGTTCAAAACTACTTTAGCTTTTGTATTACACATCATTTAGATTTTAAAATTTTGATGCATCATGAGAAACACACGTAAAATTTGAATATTTAGATCTTAAACACATTCATAATAACTTAAGCTCTGATATTACATATTATTCAAATTTTAAAGTTGTGATGCATCATGAAAAATGTGCATAAATTTTGAATTTTTAGATCTTAAACATATTCAAAACTGCATAAACTTCAATATAACGTATCATTCAAATTTTAAATTTGAAATGAATTATGAGAAACACATATAATGTTAAAAAATTTAGATCTTAAACATGTTCAAAACCATTTAAGATTTTTTTATTACATATCATTAAAATTTTAAAGTTACCATGCATTGTGAGAAACTCGCATAAAGATAGAATTTTTGGATCACAAACATGTTCAAAATAGATTAAGCTCTTATATTACATATCATTCAAATTTTAAATCTATGATTCATCATGAGAAACACACATAATTTTAAATATTTGGATCTTAAATGCATTCAAAACTACTTAAGCTTCGGTATAACATATCATTCATACTTCTAAGTTTTGATGCATCATAAAAAACATGCATAAAATTTGAATATTTAGATCTTATACATGTTCAAAATCACTAAAGATTTAGTATCACATATCATTCAAATTTTAAAGTTGTGATACATTATTAGAGACTCACATAAATCTTAAATTTTTGGATCTTAAACACATTTGAAACTACTTAAAATTTATTATTACATATCAATCAAATATCAAAGTTGTGATGCATAATAAGAAACACACATAAAATTTAAATATTTAGATTTCAAACATATTCAAAACCACTTAAGCTTTGGTATTACATCATTTAAATTTAATAGTTATGATACATTATGATAAATGTACATAAGCCATAATATTTAGATCTTAAACATGTTCAAAACCACTTAAGCTTCGATATCATATATCATTAAAAATTCAAAGTTATGATACATCATGAAAAATATACAAAGTTTAAATATTTGAATATTAAACATGTTCAAAATTGCTTAAGATTTGGTATTATATATCATTCAAATTTGAATGTTATGATGCATCATGAGAAACATGCATAAATTTTAAATATTTGGATTTTAAATAAGTTCAAAATTACTTATGCTTCGGTATTACATATTATTTAAATTTTAAAGTTTCATTTCAACATGAGAAACACATATAAAATTTAAATATTTAGATATTAAACATATTCAAAACCACTTAAGCTTTGGTATTCCATATCATTCAAATTTCAAAGTCGTGATGCATCATGAAAAATGCACATAAACTTCAAATATTTAACACACATTAAGTTGTTTTTAATGCGTTTAATATACAAAGATTAAAATTTTATGTTATATTATCATGATGCATCATAATTTTTAAATTTGAATAATATGTGATACCGAAGCTTAAACAATTTTCAACATGTTTAAGATCCAAATATTTAAAATTTATGCAAATTTCTCATGATATATCACAACTTTGAAATTTGAATGATATATAATATTGAATCTTGAGTAGTTTTGATTGTGTTTAAGATCCAATGATTTGAACTTTATGTGCATTTCTCATGATGCATCTCATCTTTGAAATTTGAATGAAATGTAATACCGAAGCTTGAGCGTATTTGAACATATTTAAGATCTAAAGATTTGAACTATGTGCACATTTTTCATGATGCTTCATATCTTTTAAATTTAAATGATATGTATTACTAAAGATTGAATAGTTTTAAATTTATTTAACATCCAAAGATTCAAACTTTATGCATATTTCTCATGATGCATTACAACTTTGAAATATGAATGATATGTAATACTAAAGCTTGAATTGTTTTAAATGTGTTTAAGATCTAAAGATTTAAATTTTATGCACATTTATCATAAAGAATTGAAAATTTAATGTTTAAATTATATGTAATACCAAAGTTTAATTAGTTTTGAATATTTTTAAGATCCAAAAATTTAAACTTTATACATGTTTATCATGATGGATCATAACTTTAAAGTTTGAATGATATGTAATATTTAAGCTTAAATTTTTTTGAACATGTTTAGGATCTAAGGATTCAAACTTTATGCATGTTTCTTATGATGAGTCACAGCTTAAAATTTGTATGATATATGATATTGAACTTTAAGTGGTTTTGATCATATTTAAGACCTAATGATTCAAACTTTATGCATGTTTCTCATGATGCATCATAAATTTGAAATTTGAATGATATATAATATCAAATTTTGAGAGGATTTGAACATACTTTCATATCTAAATATTTAAACTTTATGCATATTTCTCATGATGTATCACAATTTAAAAAATTTAATGATATGTACTACTAAAGCTTGAGAAATTTTGAATGTGTTCAAGATCCAAGGATTCAAACTTTATGCATATTTTTAATGATGCATTACAAATTTAAAATTTGAATGATATGTAATATTAAAGATTAAATGGTTTTAAACATGTTTCAGATCTAAATATTTGATCTTTATGCATGTTTTATATGATGCATCATAATTTTGAAATTTGAATGATATGTAATACTGAAGCTTAAGTAGTTTTAAGTGTGTTTAACATCGAATAATTCAAATTTTATGCATATTTATGATGATACATTTTAACTTTGAAATTTTAATGATATGTAATACTCAAATTTATATAATTTTGAATGTGTTTAAAATCTAAATATTTGAACTTTATGCACATTTATCATAATACATCACAACTTTCAAATTTAAATGATATATAATACCAAAGTTAAAGTGGTTTTAAATGTGTTTAAAATCCAAACATCCAAAATTTATATGCATTTATCATGATGCATCACAACATTACAATTTAAACTATATTTAATACCCAAGCTTAAGTTATTTTGAATGTGTTTAAAATCTAAAGATTTGAATTTTATATGCATTTTGCATAATACATCACAACATTAAAATTTGAATTATATTTAATATTGAAACTTAAATAGTTTTGAATATATTTAAGATACAAAGATTTGAATTTTATGTGTGTTTCAAATTATGCATCACAACTTTAAATTTTAAATGATATGTAATATTGAAACTTAAGTGGATTTGAACATGTTCAAGATCTAAAGATTCAAACTTTATGTGAATTTCTCTTGATGAATCACAACTTTAAAACTTGAGTGATATGTAATACCAAAGCTTAAGAAGTTTTAAACATGTATAAGATCTAAAAATTTAAAATTTATGTGCATTTATCATGATGCATCGTAACTATGAAAATTGAATGATATGTAATATTTAAGCTTAAGTAGGTTTGAACATATTTAAGATTAAAAGATTTTAACTTTATACATGTTTCTCATGATGCATCACAAATTTGAAATTTGAATGATATATAATACCAAAGCTTTAGTCATTTTTAACATGTTTAAGATACAATAAATTTGAACTTTAGGCATGTTTCTCATGATTCATCACAATTTTAGTGGTTTTGAATATTTTAAGATCCAAAGATTTGAAATTTATGCACATTTCTCATGATGCATCAAACCTTTGAAATTTGAATGATATGTAATATCAAAGCTTAAGTAGTTTTGAATATGTTAAAGATCCAACAATTTTAACTTTATGCATATTTCTCAAAATGCATCACAACATTAAAATTTGAATGAAATGTAATAGTGAAACTTAAGAAAATTTAAATGTGTTTAAGATCAAATAATTTAAACTTTATGAGCATTTCTCATGATGCATCACAACTTTGAAATTTGAATGATATGTAATACCGAAGTTAAAAAAGATTTGAATGTGTTTAATATCTAAAGATTAGAATTTTATACAAGTTTTTCATAAAGATTTACAAATTTAAAATTTTAATGATATGTAATACTGAAGCTTGAGCATTTTTGAATATGTTTCATATCAAAAGATTTAAATTTTGTGTACGTTTCTTATGATACATCTTAACTTTGAAATTTGAATGATATGTAATATCGAAGATTGAAATTTTTTGAAAGTGTTAAAGATCCAAAGATTCAAATTTTATATTCATTTATCATGATGTATCACAAATTTGAAGTTTGAATGATATGTAATACTAAAGCTTAAGTGGTTTTGAACATGTTTAAGATCTAAAGATTCAATATTCATGCATCTTTGTCATGATGCATCATAACTTTGGAGTTTTAATGATATGTAATACCAAATCTTAAGTGGTTTTGAATATGTTTAAGATCCTAAGATTCTAAGTTTATGTGCATTTTTCATGATGCATTACAAATTTGAATGATATGTATTATTGAATCTTAAGTAGTTTTAAATGTGTTTAAGATCTAATGATTTAAACTTTACAGGTATTTATTATGATGTATTTCAACTTTAAAATTTGAATGATATGTAATACCTAAGCTTGAGAGGAATTGAACATGTTTAAGATTCAAAATTTTGAAATTTATGCACATTTATCATGATGCATCATAACTTTAAAATTTAAATGATATGTAATACCTAAGCTTGAGTGGTTTTAAACATGTTTAATATCTAATCATTCAAAGTTTATGCATATTTCTCATGAAGCATCATAGCTTTGGAATCTTATAAATATGTAATATTGAAACTTGATCAGTTTTGAATGTGTTTATGATCCAAAGATTTGAACTTTATACAAATTTGTCATGATGCATTAAAACTTTGAAGTTTGAATGCTATGTAATACTAAAGCTTAAGTAATTTTGAATAGGTTTAAGATTTAAATATTCAAACTTTAAGCATGTTTTTCATAATGCATCATAACTTTGATGTTTGAATGATATGTAATACCAAAGCTTAAAAAGTTTTGAATGTGTTTAATATTAAAAATTTTGAACTTTATATGCATTTCTCATGATGTGTTGTAACTTTAAAATTTTAATGATATGTAATATTGAAACTTAAGCAGTTTTGAATGTGTTTAAGATCTAAAGATTTGATCTTTATGTGCATTTATCATAATCCATTACAAATTTCAAATTTGAATGATATATAATACCAAATCTAGAATGGTTTTAAATGTGTTTAAGATCCAAAGATTCAAATTTTATGTAAATTTATCATGATACATCATAACTTTCAAATTTAAATTATATGTAATACCAAAGTTGAAATTGTTTTGAATATATTTAAAATCCAAACATTTGATTTTTATGTGAATTTTTCATAATACATCACAACTTTGAAATTTCAATGCTATGTAATACATTTTGTAACCAACACTCCACCCCCCTTGAGCGCCCGACCCCCCCGTGCTCCTGCCGTGCCCGCCCCCCCCGCCCCCCACCTTTTTCCATATGGAAATGGGGACCCACTTTTTCTGACTATGGTCTTGACTTTGAGCCCCTCTTCTATATGTTTTTTCTAAAATCTGGGAGATGATTGATTATTGATCTTTTTATGCTTTAGAAAAATGGCATTGGTATTGTGTTCATAGAATAATTATTTCTATGGGGCTTATTTGATTGGGATTATGTTTTTAGGTTTATCTTTATCAAACTTATGCAATTCATCTTTTTGGGTTTTATGTTTTGGCTGTTTTGTTCATTGCCTTTGTTGACTAATTCTTTAAGGATTTTTTTTGATGGACTTTTCCATTAAGGAAATTATTATGGATATTTTGTCAAAAATAATTCCCTTAAATTAATTGGGTCTATAGACATTTTGTCCAAAATAGCCATTCAGACCTACCCTTTGGCCTTAACCCACTTACCATTCAACGTTTTTGAAAGTGCCCTTCAAACTTTTGAAAGTATCCTTCAAGATTTTTGTCTTGATCCCTTTTCCTAATGAAATGACCCTTCAAAATTTTTGTCATCAAACATTTTGTCCAATGTAAAAATCCCAAAACAATTCCCCATAACAATCTTTCTAATACTTTCTTTTTCTAAAATTATGACCCTAAGGGCACATACCCTGTGGGATTTGTGCAACTTACCCTTCAATACTTTTATCTCAGACCCTTTCCCCACTAAAACTTTAATTTAAAAAGTATACCATCTGGGCATCTTTGTCATGAAGTAGATACTTCAAACCTTTTACACCTACCCTTTAGATTTCTTGAAATGACTCTTCAAACATTTTGAGTGACCCTTCAACCCTTTTTGAAATAGCCACCTACCCTTTAGGACTTTTGTCCCAACCCCTTATCCTTTGGGATTTTGTCCTGGCCCCTTTTTCGTACTACACCTACTCTTTGAGACTTTTATCCTAGGCCCTTTTACCTTTAGAACTTATCCTTTGGGATAATTTTTCTAGGCATTTTACCCTATAGACTTGCTCTTCAGCCTTTTGAATAGATCTTCAAATTTTATGAAGTAGATCCTTTAGGAAATTTTTCATGGATGAAATGCCCTATGAAGTAGACCATTTAGATTTTTTTCCAATGAAAATAACCCTTTGAGACTTTTGGAAGTGACCCTTCAAGATAATTACTTCAAAACTTTTGCCTAATGAAATAGGTCTTCAAGAAAATTATTGCAAATTTTTTGTGTGAAACAATTCCCCTGACAAAATTAGTCTATGGACATTTTATTGAAACATTTTACCTAAAGAATGCCTTAATACCAAGAACACTACTATCCCTTTCTATACTTAATTGAATAAAAGGTGAAAATACTTTCCATTAATAATATGAGATCCCCACCAACTTGAACTAACAAAGTTTGAATTATGTAGGAATTATAAACAAAGTGAACATTGGGCATTTATGTCACATGAAATACTATTTAATGTAAAATTCCATATATTCGATGCATAGCCATTGAAGCCTTCATTGATTTCTAATAAACTTGCATTTGAAGTCTCATGGTATCCTATGCATCAAAGATCCCTAACTACTCCCTAAAAATAGAATTAAGAGTAAATAGTGATCAAGTTGGAGTAAAATTGAGCATAAAACATACATAACACCTAAAAGGAAAATATAAGTAGCACAGAGCATATACAACAATGACTTATTCATCCTAGACATTTAGAGTAAATCCACTATCACCATACTTGATCAAAGATTCTATAGAGTTCATGGACACAGTGTTTGATGCTAACATATTTGAAAATAGATATACCAACTATTTAGAGTTATGAGGCATAGTTGATTCTATGGACATGTTTCCAAAAGAGGATGAGATGACACTCACTGATAGGATATTTTTCCAAGACATATCGGATTTAAAATGCCAAAGGCTATATTTTTCTACTACCAAGCTAGAGGTGATGCCATGCATCGACCTCCTATAGTATCTATTTTTGTCAGGTAGGATATCATAGGATTCTTTCCTTCATTACTCTAGAAATAACACAGTTATTGCATGTATTTTAAGACTTGACTTCCAAAGATTCCTATCTTTGAACATACCTAGTGCACACTTAGACAAGCATACATTACCTCAGTTCAACATAGAGAGATCAATGTAAAAGGCACTCTCTTCATGGTTACTCCAAGGCTAGATCATCCCGTAGAAAGGGAATAAGATAAAGGGATTTGTTTTTATCAACTAGTTCAAAATGGGGATACACATCAACATAGCTCTCTTAAACCAACTTTATGATATGATAAGTATTCATTTTGTTAATCTAGACTAGTTGCCATTATTATACATGATTCTCCCTCATGATGCCACATATGCCCTAGGTGAGATAATTATCTTCTAGTTGAGAGAACAGATAATTCATAAGGACAAGTATCCCGTACCTTTGGGCAATTTCTATATGATGTCCTATTTTCTAGATGTCATTATGGGAACTTGCTATAGAGACCTTAGGGAATTATGGACTCTAACCATAGACTGTATCAAAAATACAATGTGTGACCACTACCAATTTATTCATATATATGCCTACACCCAGAATGTGGTTGGAATAGTAGAGGACATATATCCACAGGTTTAACAATCCATTCATGGCTCACCCATGACCATAATTAGACCAAATATTGTAAATAAATTGGATGGTAAAGGGGATTAATTCCTCTATCCTAAATTCATAGTCATAATGATTTGGGGAAATATGGTTAATCCTTTTTGTCTCCAAAAATACATCTTAGACAAGTTGGCAGAGCAATAAATTACTTTCTAATTATGGTGGAGTGTCGAAGAGGACCTATCCAGGAAGAAGAAATCTTTGTACTTTTTCCACCATATAATAATTGGGAAAATGGTCTACATAATGAGGAAGCATTTTGGAGAAGTGGGAGGTAAGTGGAAGAGTTATCCTTTCCTCATGTTTCCACACAAAGACTGGGAAATACATGGACTTATTTAGAAGCATGTATAGGGGCTTAACATCCCCTACAACCATGTATTCTTATGAATTTCTATTTTTAAATGTAAATTTGGATGAGGACATTTTGGAGAGAGCCAAGGTTGTTGGACTGAAGGAAGTTAATTTAAGAATGATCTAAGATGACCCCTAAGTTATTGTAAGAGAATCAGATGGTAAGAAGGCTCTACACAAGGGATGGGAACACTATAACTTTTGGAGAGGATAGTTTAAGGAGCAATATAAGGACTAGGTGGGTTCCTCATATCGAGGACTCCCTTTAAAATTAAAACTCTAGAATGTGAAAAAAGAGCCTAGGATGTCTAAACCCATAACTAGTAGGGGAGCATAAGCAAGGGACCCCATCAACTTAGATTCTGATGAGGAGGAGAAAACACAATAACATCCTTCTAAAAATGCCATTCAAGTAATTACTATTATGCCCCAAGTCTAGATTGTTACATCTATTGAGATAGAAACACAAGAGACACTGACATCTATCCAACAAGGCTCCCTCACATAGCTAAAGACCCCTCTAGTTTACACAAGGAATATTAGGACTCCAATAGGCAGTATCACAATGAAATCATCATGAGGCTTGCTTGATGCACCTCTATGCTTAGACCTAGTATAGGGAGAGGTTTTGATAATTAAGGATATTGAGGATGATTCTAATGAAGAGGTAAAGCTAGAAACAACTAAGGCCATGAGCCTTCAAGTAGAGCCTGTAACACCTAGTTCCTCAGGTACTTAACCCTTCATAAGTTTTCCTTTATCTTATGTGCCAATTTTTGGATGAGTTTCCATTTCTTCTATATTGAGGACACCCCAAGTGGAAGTGCCTACTTCCACCTTCATTGATCCCTTTGCCACCACTAACATTGATCCACTTTCCACTTCCATCCCACTCACCATGCCAACCTCCTCAAACCCTTTTGGCACTTCCACTATTAGAGCCTTAAAGAAGAAGGTGTCTAAGAAGGTACAAAATGCATTGATCACTCCACAAATCCATGTATAGTCCACCCAAATCACCCTTCCAATGCCATCCACCACCTTTATAGGAGAAACTATTGTGACAAGTTATGGTAGGGGAAGGAAGGCCAAACCCCACTTGATCACAATCCATCCACTCCCTCAAGTAAAAAATAAACAACCAAAAGTAAAGGAGGCTAAGGAAGAGGTTGTTATTATAACCTTAGATGCTTCATAGTTACACATTCCTCCATGGGTTGTAGACTTGAGAAGTAAGGCTTCCTAAATTCCTAGCTTCAAGATCTTGGGCAATCTCCTTACATTGAAAATATAGTATACAGAGAGTGAAGAAGAGGAAGTTGGAGGATGATAGAGGTAAGGAGATTATTCTTGAAGAAAGACATGAAATATTATCCCTCACTAAGAGGTAGAATAAACATCTTGGGCAATCTCCTTACATTGAAAATATTGTAGACTTAGCCCAAGCACATAAGGATGATATGGTAGCTATCCATGAAGGCATAGAGATGGATCGACAAGAGCTAGAGGCATAGGTGGAGTAGTTGAAGGAGTAATCAAAGACTGTACATATCCCTGTAGGTATATAAATTGAGGTACAAGAAGCAACTTCTTGATATTACAACTCTTTGAAGGTAATGGAATTTATGAAGGATAAAATGGTCCCTCATGTAAATAATGTCAACTAATTATATAATTCCTTGAAAGATGACAATGATAAGTTGAATATGTTAGTTTCATACACAAGTAAATCATTATATAGTCATCTAGACTTAATGACAACACTAGAGGCATCTAATGCCTTGAACTTAGTTGCCATAAGGTAGGAAAAAGCAAAGGTGTGGATACAATCAGTTGGGGCCTTAATCCCCAAATATCAAGCACATGAATCCCAAATCCTCTAGATTTTACATGATTTTAAGTTGTCAAAGGTGAAGGATGCTACAGGAAAATTGATCAGTAGGATCAATTTTGATAAACTCATTCAATAAGTAGTGGATGACTTCAAGTAGAGTTTAAAGGGCTAAGCACTAGAAGAGATAGAGTCTAAGTTGAGTGCGGACTGAAAGAAAGTTACAGAGGTATAAATTTTCAATAATAAATTCTAGATGACCAAAGATGAGCATGAAATACCCTTTAATCAAGTTAAAATAATAAATCGACAACCGTAGCTAAACTTCAACATTATATGGTAGAAACAAGATGCAATATATGAAGTTTATCAAGAAAATGAGGCCAAAAAAAATCAAGCTTTCGATGACACATCAATATATGTAACTTTAATTACTACCACCATAACTACTACATTGACTAAAGTACATTTAGCACTTCAAATGATGCAGCCTTGATAGGCTAAGATTTTGTGCATGTACAATTTTTTCATGACACATAATTCTCTTATAGTTCAAGCTTTTTAGTGTAAAATTGACTTTACATTTTGTACACATGCACACGTTGCATGGCTTTGAAATTTTTACTTATTTAATTGATAACTATAAGATTTCTCTTATGCAGTTTTGACTACAGTCAAAACTCATGTTCTAACTATCACATGCAAACACTTTACATTAACTTGGAGGATGAGGTGACCCATTCCCCAAGCCTATTTAAATAATTATAATCTAACTTGGATTTTTGTCAAAGAATATTGAATATAGGAGCAACATTAATTTTTGATCATCAACAAATGTTTTTGTGTATTTTATTTCCAATTTTTGCATAATTGGTTAGTACTTCTTGGTTTTATGTTTCAATAATCTTTAGTGTGCAATAGATATGAAAGGATTATTGATTATTTTGATTGATGTATTGATCTATAGATGTGTAAAAACAATTAAAAGATTGGTAAATATATTTATTAGGATAATTAAATTCAAATTGATTCATAATTATGATTGTACATGAGTGTTTTCTTAGATGTGATTTTTTGTGTGTTTGCAAAAGCTGTCTTAGATACTTCACTAGCCTAATCCATAATCTCTAGATTTAAGGTGTGCAATAGTTTCCCTAAAAGGAGAAACCTTTGTCTAAGGCTTGTGAATTTCTTGCATCATTATTTCCTTAGACTTCTTAGCCATGTTTGATTGTGTGTGTAATTGATTCTAGCAATAGGTGTGGGTTTTGAGAGCACTTGTCCTTTTAGAAACTAGCCATGGAGTAGATCTTGAAAACCATAGATATTTCTTTTCTACCTTACCCTTCCCTCCTTTTTTAGTTTGTTTTGAGACCTACCCACTCTAGATTACTAACCAGCCACCCATCTAACTCACATAGAGAATCACTACCATTATTAGGAACCATGCCTCTATCTAAAAACCTTATCAACAACATGTGTGCCTTATCACTATTCTATCAATAGGTTGTAATAGACCGTATACCTACAACTCATGCCTTGGAATAGATTTTACCTCCATTAAGATTCTAAAATGTTAGAGGCTACCTCATTCTACTGTGGTCATAGTTTCACTGGTGCTAGAAGGAGGGTAGCACCCTCGATCATAGTAGTTATCCCTTGTGTAGAGTTGCATTGAAGTCACCTAGGAGAGTGACCAAATCTAATTCCTAGGTTGGTTTTCTAGTCTCACCCTTAAAAAATAATAGGAGACCTATAACTATGCCAATAGTCCTAGTTTAGAACAATCCATCTCCTTCATTAGGTAACCCTTTACCTATACAGAAACCTTTACCTATTAATAAACTAATGGCTCAACCCAAGTTAGTTGGATATGCTATTATTATCCTAGGAGATGTGCATAATTTGCCTCAAAATCCCAAAAGGTACTTACCATCATTTGCTCCCTTAAGAGTAAGGGCAATAGAGGAACATATTAGATATTTTAAAGCTACATTAAGGCTAATAAATGTTGTCCATGAGGATGTTGCATGTAGACTATTCCATTTTACTTTAATGGATGCTGCTTATGATTGGTATTTAAATCTAATATAAAATTCCATCACTTCTTGGGATGAATGTCAAGCAACTTTTCTTGCATAGTTTGGATAGGTCACCAGTCCTAATTTGGTATACCAACACTTCACTAGCATGAGGATAAAACCTAATGATCCCATCTATGATTTCAATGCAAGGTTATAGAATATGTACAAATAGTTGATCCTAAGGTACAAAACATATGATTAATTAATGTTGGATATGTAAAAAAATGCCCTAGACCCAATTACTACTATGTTTTAAAAAAGAGTAGCTACAACTAATAATTTGGCACAAGCATTCAAATAAGCTATCAATATAGATAAGAAACTCAATCCTCAGATGCTTGATGCACCTAATATCAATAATGACTTTATAGTATTAAATCAAATACCACATGTGAAGCAAAATATTCTTGCATTCAATCAAAATCAATTATACATGCTACGTCTATTAACATAGACAACATCATTAAATTTTAGCTTCTTATACAATCATATGATATAAAATGGTTACCAATAGAATTAATAATCGACTTCACTCCACACTACTATTTTACTAGGCACTGATTCTATAAAAGTAGAACTAGATTCTATTTAGAAGATGGTTCAAAATATGAGTAACTACTTGAATATGAAAAGAAAGATGGACAATGATAATGGCCCAAATGGAAATCAAAACACTAGATTCTAGAGATATAATAGTCCATTCAATAGGCCTAAAAATCCTAACAAGCTTCAAGAGATCAACTTAGCAAAAATGGCTCTTCACAATTGGTACATAATTCACAATACTTATGAGTATGGTGAGATTAACTATGGTGAGTTTTGTGAAGCATTCAAAATATTTTAAAGAGAATTAGTTAGACAAGATCAGATGCACAATCCACCAAAATCCCACTAAGATCCTAGCTCTTCAAGTATCACTATGTTCTTTGAAACTCATGAGTTTCCCTTCCCAAGTGAAGATGGCAATGAACCAGAGCATAATATGGATGAATTTAATGCTTTCTATTAGTTACAAAGAGGTGCATACAATTTAAGGAATAAGCAGCCACTTAAAATATTGACTCCTCCAAATACCATGGTGATTCCTCTTGATCCTAAAGTAGACAATAATCTACCCCCTCCAAAGGGGAACAATCAATAGTAGATCAAGGAAGAACTAAGTAAAGGAGGATACAAAACTATTGAGGATATGAAGAAGATCAAGGCAAATATAACTCTTCATGATTTAGCTCAAATCCCTGAATAAAAGGAGATACTATAGAAGTCTATCACTAGAAAATATCCTATGGAAAAAGCTAAAGCATCTATAGATAAAGCAAAAGTTATTGATGCCAACATCATTTACAAGAGTAATCTAGAAATTCCACCCTTCTTGTTGACTATCCAAGCCTTTCATAAGAATATTCATAATTTTTTAGTCAATTTTGGAGCATCTGCAACTATTATACCTACATCCATTTATCATAATCTAGGTCTTATTTTGAGTCCTTCAAAGAGAACATTTTTTTAAATAGATACAATATGGTATCAATAGTTGGAGAATTGACCAATTTACACATTTAAGTAGCATCTGAACCACAAGTCTAGATGACCATTGATATTTTAATGGTAGATATACCCAAAGGTTATAGACTATTTCTAAGTAGGGATTGGTCCAAAACACTTAATGGATATCTCTCCACAGACTTCTCTCATATTTGGCTACCATGGAGAGGAATTATGAATCAAATTAAAATTGATAAAGAGCCAAAAATGAAGTATCCCATTATAGAATATAACATCAATAATGAACAGGTATAATATGAGTCACCCAACCTTGGTATTTATACTTTTACCACTCAAAATGAAGTATATAAGCTAGAACCTAAAATTTATAATTAGTTATGGACTTTACACTTTGATGGCACTATATCCAAGCAAAGATCAGGCATAATAATTGAGTTAATTGATCCACAAGGTAAAAATTTCTTAGTAGCATATAGGTTGAAATTTCCATACATGAACAATACAGTTGAAAGTATGAGGCTTTAGTTCTGGGACTATAGTTTGTACTCAAGAATAATGTGAAGCAAATATTAGTATTTGGTGACCTAGAGTTGGTGGTTAACTAAGTCAAAAATAAATACCAATGCAAGTTGTCATATTTAAGAAGATACAAACATAGAGCATGGGACTTGATTGAAAGCTTTGGAGCTTTTAACATAGTAGCACTTCCTAATGATAAAAATCAAACCACTAATTCATTAGGTTTTTTTTTCTAATCTAGAACTTCTACACAAATTCAAGGTAAGGAAGTTTTCAATTGAAATGGTACCATGACCCTCTATTTTGGATAACATAAATTTTTTTTAGGTCTTTGATGATCACTAGTAGATTATCCAATTTTTGACTATTTTAGTGGAATTCAAATCCCAAATCATTGATTACAAGGACACTAATCACCTCTATCAAGAGGAATTAGATAAATAAGGTGTTCTTTAACTCAAAGAGAATCAAATTCTTGTTGGCTTGGTCTCGTTGGAGAGACCATTTAACATATATCCTCAACCACAACAGCTAAGGCAACTTAAGGTCAATGAATCAGATTTAAAAATAGAAAATATAAGAGATGAACATATCTATGTTAATATCGGTCTTAGTTTCACCCTAGAAGAGAGACATCAAGTGAAGGATCTAATCATTCGATATAGGGATGTCATTGCTTGGACATATGAAGATTTGAAAATATATGACCCATATGTCATTACTCATATGATTCCTTTGAATCTAGATCATAAATCATTCAGATAGAGGTAGACACCAATCAATCCTATTATGGAGCCTCTCATTTAGAAAGAAGTGGAGAAGTTATTGAGAACAAAAATGATCTTTCTAGTAAGACATTCTACGTAGGTGGTCAATTTGATCCCAATAAGAAAGAAGAATAGGGATATCAATTTATGTGTCAATTTTAGGAATCTAAATAAGGCTTCTTGAAGGATAATTATCCTCTACCTTATCTGTATGAGGTGATACATATAGTAAGTGGTTCTGAAATGATGTCCTTCTTAGATGGATTTTTAGGCTATAATTAGGCACTGGTATAATCTAAGGACATAATGAGGATGATATTCACTACAAAGTGAGGAGCTTATACATATAAGAATATGTCATTTGGCCTAATAAATGTAGGATCTACATTTCAATGCACTATGGATCATGCTTTTAAAGGACTGACAGTAAAATGCATAATCATTTATATGGATAATCTTAAAGTATTTTCAAAGAATCAAAAGGACCACATCAGCTACAATCCATATTCAAAAGATGTAGAAGGTTTGGTATTTTGATTAATCCAAATAAAATCATATTTGGAGTCACCGAAGGTAAGATTTTGGGGTACATCATCACCAAGGATGGGATGACCATTGATATAGATAAAATTTAGGTGATTTCAATAATTTAACCACCAAACAACAAGAAGGGGCTTAAATAATTCTTCAAAAAGATTAACTTCATAAGGAAGTTCATCTTGGGATTTAAAAAAATCATTATACCTCTAAACACCATTCTCAAGTAGGATGCTAATATAGAGTGGACAACTAAAGCCCGAAAGTCCTTCCAAGATATTAAAGATGTGATATCATAGGCTCTAGTATTGATCAATCTAGATTTTAATAAAGATTTATACCTATATTCATTTGCTTTAGAGAATATGATTTTAGTTGTCATCATGTAGAAGAAGGATGAGACCGATCATCCAATTACATTCATAAGCAAAAATCTAAAAGATGCAAAACTCAGGTATTCTATGATTGATAAATAGATGTTCACCCTTATCAAAGCCATAAAGAAGTTTTGAAATTACATCTTAAGGAATAAAGTCATTACCATCATACCCCATCCTATGATCAAGATCACCCTATCATAGAATAATTTAAGATAACACTAAGGCAAATGGATGGCCAAGCTACAAGAATTTGACATAGAGATCAAGCCTACAAATATCATTTAGGGCCAAGTCATTATTTAGCTTATGACTGAACTTGATCCTTGCATCACAATTGAAGAGGTTGTGAAGCTCAAGTATCTAAAGGAGAATGGTATACTGATATAATATAAAATTTACTCACAAGAACTTGTTCCCCAAAGATGAATAGAGAAAGAAAGAGATCTTTAAGGCTCAAAGCTACTCATTACATGATCAAGAAGGGAGTCCTCTATAGAAAAAATTATGGAGGTATCTATCTAAGGTGTGTGTCCACAAATGAAGCTAAAGAGATCTTAGAGAATTTGTATAAGAAGATAGGTAGTGGTCATACTTCTATAAATATCAAAGCCCATAAAATATTAAGAATAGGCTACTACTAGCCAATAGTTTTCAAAGATGCTCACGCTCATGTGAGAACATGCCATGAAAGCTAAGCTTTAGCCAAGAGATAAGTACATGCAATAATGCCTTTACAGTGAATTATTGAAGGAAGGCCATTTGAATAATGGGATTTAGACTTTATAGGTGTCAACCACTCAAATTACTTAGTAGGACATAAATTCATACTTACTGTTACAGACTAATACACCAGATGGACCAAAGCTATAGCTGTAAAGAACTATAGAGCACAAGATGTGATTCAATTCTTGGAGGAACACATAACAACTAGATTTGTCATGCCTTTTGCTCTAGTTTATGACAATGGAATGACTTTCATATCAACATAATTAACTGAGTGGGCACATGACAATGAGATTATTATCAAGTTAGATTCTAACCATTACCCTTAGGGAAATGGACTAGTAGAATCAATGAACAAAAACATGATCGATGCAATTAAGAAATCAGCTGGAGACAAGCCTAGGGACTGACACAATTTATTAAAGTATGTTCTTTGGGTAGATTGAACAAGATATAAGTAATCCCTTTAATATTCACCTTATCTATTGGTGTATGGACATAGACCACTGTTCCCGATCATGCTAAAGTTACCCACTTATTAGTTTATGCAAGACTACATGAACCCAAGTGATAAAGTAAAATCAAGATTGCTAAATATAATAGAAATGGAATATTCAAGGATTAAGGCCTTACAAACATTCAATAAACACCAAGATGTGTTCAAGAGGTGGTTTGACAAGAGAGCAAAATTCAAAGCATTTAGGATTTTGAATCTAGTGCTACTTTGGGATAAAGCTCATGCTAAGAAATGACAACATGACAAGTTTACCCCACTATGGATTGGACCATACTAGATTTCAAAGATCATGGACAATAATTCATTTCATCTAAATGACCTCCAAGGTAACGATCTTACATATCTAGTCAATGGATAGTTCTTAAAGCATTACTTCAAAGTTGTGCAGTTTGTTGATATTATCAAGTAATGAGGGATATATGAATGTAGCTATAGGATTAGATTAGATTTATCACTTTTTCAGAATAGATTTCTTGATTTCATAGACCATATTTCCTACTTTATATATTAATCTTTCTTGCTTTCAGTATTTTTCCTTCATAGATTAGATTTCATGTTTTTTATATTAGATTTTAGTGCTTTCTTACTATAATCATACTTCCCATGACTGTACTCCTCCCTATGATTATATATCAGCTCAAATAAAGAATATAAACCCTAGTCATCCTACTTTGAGACATCTGCCACTCTCTCAGACCTCTCCTACACATTATTCCCATCCTTTAACCATCTCGACACTTTCTCACACTAGACAAGCTCTTTAGGGACCCCTAAGGCACTGTTTAAGAACCTGTTGACCACCCTAGGGGCCTATTTAACCTAAGACATAGATTAAGGAGGAAATTCATGGCCTAGGACACACATTTCACAAAATATATAGCCTAGGCTATGACCTAGGCATAATGCTTGAAAATGGCCCAGTTTGGTCTTAAATGGTCATAAACAACTAGTTTTTGACTTGTTGAAAAATTAAGGTTGGATATATGCATTTTTCCTCATTCATTTAAGCCTCTATTATCTCTCTTTATAATTATCTTTCTTTAATCTTCCCACTTGATTAGATCATTATAAGTTTAGCTTCTTTCTTGAATCTCTCTTGATTCTTGCTTGGCACAATAGCTTCCTTTGTGATTGGGGATGCCCTATACTGCTACATCTTCCATTGGTGATTATCATTGCTATTGAAAATGTTCCTAAAGATTTTGGGTTTCTCCTTTCTCCCTCAAGACTTCATTTCACCCATTTTATGCTCCTTGCATTGGCTCTTCCATAGATTGGTGGCTTCTCCTTCACCTCTTCCATAGATTTTGGCCCTTGGTTTGGACTTCAGCTTGCATCTAGCTTGGTTTTCCTCCTAAATTACTTCCTAGCTTGGATTCCTAGTTGGTAAAACATCTACACTTTTTTTTTGAGCTTGATCTGAGGGCACTTTGATTTTCAAAGTGAAACTCCTTTATTTGTGTAGTGTGTATGCTAGGGTTTGAATTATTTTAGTAAAATAGTTGTTTTATATATTACTTAGAGTAGCTTCCAAAGTTTATTGCATTTGTATATGTTTGAAGAATACTTTCATTGCTTGAAATATTCCTTTGTTGAATGTTATTTCTCTCTTTAGAAACCTTCTTCATTACATATTAGAGATATACATATGCAAAACACACTAGAAAACTTGCTCAAACATTCTCTCCCTCTCCTGTTAAAATTAGAACATTGCATTATTAGAAAATAGTAGTATTACTTTGAAAGGATAGATCAAATCTAGAATAGGAATGCTCTTAAACCCTTGATTGAAAACATCTTTATTTCCCAAAACATCTTTCATTTAGCCTCAAAATGCCTTAGTTGCTAGATTTACATTCCATTGGCTATCTCATTTCATTCAGTATTGTCACTTTTATATTGTTTATGAAATCCATAGTATAGTCTTAGCCACTTGATTTAATGTGGTTGGATCCATTGAAAGAGCTTGTGTACTTTGTGCACTTGTTCATGCTAGCCCCAAATTGATTTACATGTCTATCTATAGCTTAGTGTAAGTCATCAAACTAGATAGCCATTATATACCTCATATAGCCCATAAAACCCCTAAGCCTTCTAGCCTCTTAGTGGTTTGATTTAGCACCCTAAAAAACACTGGTGGTTCCATTTATATTCTTGGAGCTACATACTGGCACACCTAGTGGGTTGTCACATATGGTTTCATGCTAATTCTTCTATCTTGTTTAGAGCTCTCTTAACTAATACCCCTCTATTAGCCATTAGGCTTATCTTTCAATTATGTTTCACTACTCACCTTGATTATTGTATTTTACTTTGGTTTTGTGTTATGATACATAGTATTTCTCCTTCATTTTTCCTTTTCAATTGTCTTTTATGATTTTGTTGTTTTATTGCATCCATGGCTAACCTCCCATCTTTGGGATGTTATTCCTATCGGATTCAGGGTCTCCACCCTGACCTCACTCATGAGCAAGCCACATTTGAAATGGAACATCATAGACACCATAATGCCTAGGATATTCCCTCAAATCAACATGGTATTCTACACCTATTAGTAATTTGACCTATCAAGGTCAAATTACTACCCCTATCATTCAAAACTTTCTTAAATCCAATCATTAGCCCTTTATAACTAGTAAAAATAGGGAATTATAGCCTAAAAACACAAATTTTGATAAAAAGACATAAAAAATATATTGTAAATAGGTAATTTTCATTTCAAAAGAGCATTGTCAAGTTCAAATATGTAGACAATTTAAGCACAAGGGTCAATTTTGAGAGGAAATTGATCTTTCTAGGAGCTATAGGTGGTTTTAGGACCTCAAATTTTGTACATAAGGTCACCATGACTTAAAGAACCCTTTGAAAAAATTTAATGGCTATTGGATGAGTGGAGATACTTTATTTTTTAATAGTTCTTAGCATATCAATTTGAGATCACCATTAGAGCAGGGAGTGTTCTGGAGTGCCACAGAGGTTTCTAAGCCCAGGTAAAAGTTTAAAAAGAATGAAAGGATGTTTTTACATCATAATAAGACCTTTAAAGAGTGTCAAAAATCTAAATTTTAATCAAACTATATTTATATAGGCTTTTAAAAACAAATAGGCATATAGGCTAGAAAGGGGTTTTCTGACTTTTAATGTAAAATGTGCTTTTAGATTATTTTGAAAGAATGGTATAGACCCCATGATGATGTTTTTAATCATTGGAAAGTAGGTGAAGAATTATTTTTATTTTGGTGAATTTTTCATTTTTTTAAGTTTTAGATACCCTTCCAAGCCTCCTATTCAGATGCTTATATATTTCACCACATGTGGATTTTAGTTTAAATATCTTATTATGTTTTGATTACCCATATTTAATTATAATTAATTAATAATTGAGACTATTTAATGTGCTATGCATTATAAACATTTGTAAAGAGTGTAAGTAGCCCAGAATGCAATCAAAACCCCATAGGTAGATTTATTCACATGGTAAATTTTCATATATTTTTCATCAAAACCCAATATTTTAAAGGATTTTAGGTGGGTACATTTTTTATGCATGAATTTAAATATTTTGGGATTTGGAGGTCTATACTTCATGAACCATCATTTTGAAGATTCAACTTCAAAACTCTCCTAAACCCTAAAAAAACTAGTTTTGAAAAAAGTTGATTTTATTTCCACCAAATAATCTTAGATAAACATAAAAAAATTTCAAATGTCAAGTAAACTTAGAGAGGATTTCATAAATGTCAATTTTATGCATGGAACTATACATATGAGAGCAGAAATCATGTTTTTATAAGAAAAAGCCTGTAAAATGAAATATAGGATAGTTCAATGAAATATAATCAATGAAGATTAAATCCCAAGAATTTTTATTAAAATTTAATTTTTTTCATAAATCATCCCAAAATTTTCCCAACTAACTTGATTAAAATGGTCAGTCTATAAGAAAATGGTACAAAATAGGCCTAGTCAACCTTGTTGACTGATGGTGAGTGTTTTCTCATCAAAATCACATATCTTGTGAAGATAAAAGTTGTTATAAGTATATTTAATTATTTTTTTATGTTTCATGGCATACATTTATAGGTTCAGTGGATTCTAAATGTAAGAAGATAGGCTATTAGGCCTAATAGGCCTAAATGGTCAATCAAGCAAGCAAAGAATGGCATTAAAAATCTATCAAATGAATTAATTTTAGAGTTACCATATGAAATATATATTTTTAAAGTGAATATATCATTCTAAATCTAATCCACAAGTTCTAATTCATGCAAGTTGAGTTCAAGTGGTGGTTGATTAGTCTTTGAGTCTACATCTCTTCGATTGACTAGTTTGACTAGTTTCATGCATTTCCCATGCTTTTCATGCAAGATAAGTACATTAAATAGATTAAAATCAATTTAAATATGGATTTATATTATAAATTATGGGGTATTTTCATGCAAGAAAGGTTAGGAATTCAACATGGGCCCACCACTTCTCAATTCAATGCCAAAGTAAAGGTCATGCAAATTTTTAGAATTTAACATGGGTTCAATACCTCCAATTATATGCAAAAATTTGAAGATTATGCAAATTTTCATAAAGTTTGGGGATTTTGATAAATTATTTTAGCATTGTAAAAGGATTAGGTCTTGAGTTAACTAACCAAGATTAATCCTTATCTAAAATGAACACCAATTTGGATTTAGGTTAGTTTTAAACATATATATTGGATTTTTCAATCCATTTTTCATTAATTCCAAATGTAGAGAATAAATTGTAATTGACACCATTTTTATCAAATAAAGAAGATTTTTTTTGCATATATGTTTAAGATCAGAATAGAGTGTATTTTGACTATGTACTAGCATAAAAGTGAGATCTATGTCCCAATTTTTTATTTCCTTTCCAAACCTAATATGAAAATCTCACCCTCTATAGGTCATTTGAAGAGATAGAAATAGAATTTTGCAATCCAAATTCCTCTCAATCCTTCATATGAAATACTAATGTTTATGGGCAATTTGAAGACTTCATGTTGATTTATATGTGTGCCTTAATTTCAATAGATTTTATAGAATACCAATCATTTAGGTGCATCACCCCATTAGATAGAATTTATATTTCAATTTATTTCTCCCTTTTCATCCCAAAAATCAAACTAATTTAGTTTTAAAGATAGATCTTAAGGGAACCAACCCTCTCTGGAGGTTCTTCTCAATATAGAGTCACCCACACTCTGAGAAAATCCAATTTTATTAGTTGGAGAAAAGGTGTGATTTTCACATATTCAAACAAGGTGCTCACCAGAGTGATAACAATTTTGGCACACCTGGTGGGACTCTTATTCTACATACTAGCCTTTAGAAGCATCTAGAAGATCAGTGCAAATTTCAACCATTCAAAGTTGGTTATGAACATCAAGTATATTTTTAATATTGATTAATTTTAGTATTTGGCTTACTAATGGTCTCAAATGGCTTATTTTAGTATGGATCCATATAATCCTCACTATGATTAGTATGACCGACTACACTATGATCCTCACTAGGAGTTTGAGGATCTATATCAGTCATATATGTAATAGTACTACCCTGATCCTCCTTATGAACAATCATTCCATCATAATATAGTCCCTTACCAACCCTATCATGAGCCATTCTACCCATCTAGCCAACCTAATCATGGCCATTTTGTAGCTATCCAATCCATATGAACACTTAAACAAACTTTAGTGAGCCTTGAAAACAATGAACTAGATATGTACTCAGAGATATTATGGTCAGGATACCCCTATTCCCTTGATTCATCATCTAAGAGTCATTAAAAAAAATAAAAGAGAAATAGACACATGTTGAGAGGAAAAATTAGGTTAATCTTACTGGTGAGATGATGGATATAGGTGGTTACATTTAGAGCATTGAGGACAAACTAAAAGGACTTAAGGGACAATAGGTTTAGCCTCACTCTTCTTATATGCCATCTATTTCTCCTCAAGAGACCATTCCAAGTGCTCCTTTGAGTTTTCCAAGTTCTTCATATGTTTCTCAAACCTTCCCTTCTTGGATATTAATCCAAGAGAACTGTCAAAGAAAGAAAGAGATTATTATGGGAAAAACTACAATTGAGATCATTGACCACTTCAAAGAAAAGATATTCCAAGAGAATATTGGTAAGTAGATCCAAAGAGTTGGAGTTGAAGACAAGGAAAGAGGAGGAAAACCAAAATCAAAAGGTAAAAAAAGAGCCTCTATCTTTCCCATCTTGGAACCAAATCATGTAGTCAAGACAATCTAAAGCTACTCATGTATTATCCCTCCTCAAGAATATAACTCATTTCCATCTTGGAAATCCATCTAGAGCAACATGTAAAATAAGGAAGAGCAACATGTCATGTGGGAACTGGAAGAAGAAATTGCATATTTAAATGAGCTTCAAGAAGAGTGTGCTAAGGAGAATGCAAGTGTTCATGAAGAGGTTGAGGAAGTAGAGATGTCATCTTATGAAGAGAATGAAGAAATTGATGTAATATCTAATCAAATTGATCAATTTGTGTAGTATCCAAAGTTTACCAATCAGCGAAAAATCTCATTGGAGGACTTATTTGAATTTTTGGGAGCAAGATATACTCTTCTTTAAGGGGACTATGGTCTGGTTTCAGTCAAAGAGAGCATCTTTATCAAGTCAAATAAAGAGAAAAGAGTGAGAAATCCTTCAATTCTACCACCTCAAGAGTTCATTTTTGATAAAGACTTGTTTCAGATCTTTAGAATGGGTTATCATCTCCTTGATGAGCCTATAGACATGGATATGATTCCAAAATGTAACATAAGTATATTTTGTGCTCAACCTAATCAACTAGATAATGAAGAAATGAAGCTTGACAAAGTAGAAGAGCCACCAAGTGAGTATGTCTACATCAAAGGTTACTTTGATCCTACTATTCCACATATGAGTATGCCAAATGAGTTGGACAAGAAGATACTTGATTTCTCAACCACCAAGCTTGCAAGGGAACATGTGATGTACCATTATCCATCTCGTCACAAAAGTGAATTATCAAATTTTCCTTTCGATCCATGAGGATCAACAAGTTAGAAGTTATTTTGTATATAATAGACCACCTTTAGTTTCATTTCTCTAAGTACATATCTAAAAATGCTTTTATTAGTTATTTTTCCATTTCCAGTTGTTGTTGTTGTTCATTCCTCTTATTGCATGTGTGCACGTGTTTGTTGTTATTTGTGTCAATTTATGTCCAAGTCTATCCTTGTTAGAGTTTCTAAGTTATTTGAATATCAGGTTGGTCAACCCCTAAAATTTGCCAAAATTATTAGTAATTTGACTTATCAAGGACAAATTACTACCTCTATCATTTGAAACTTTCCTAAATCCAATCATTAGCCCATTATAGTTGGTCAAAATGAGGAATTGTAGCCTAAAAACATAAATTTTGAGTAAGAAATGTCAAAAATGTATTTTAAATGGGTAATTTTCATTTCAAAAGAGTATTATCAAGTTTAAATATACAACAATCCATGCATAGGGGTTAAATTTGAGAGAAAATTGAGTTTTTTAGGAGCTACAAGTGGTTTAAAGACCTCAAATTTTGTAAAAAAGGTCATCATGACTTGAGGAAACTTTTGAAAAAGTTTCATGTACATTGGATCAGTGGATATACTTCCTATTTCGTAACAATTCTCAACATGTCCATTTGAGATCACTATTGGAGCAAGTAGTGTTCTAGAGTGCCAAAAAAGTTTATAAGACTAGGCAAAAGTTTAAAAAGTATGGGATGATGTTTTTACATCATAATAAGACCTTTAAAGAGTGTTAAAACTCTAAATTTTAAGCAAATCATGCTTATACAAGATTTTGCAAGCAAATAAGCATATAGGCCATAAAAGGGTTTTTTGACTTTTCAAGAAAAATGTGATTTTAGAGTGTTTTTATAGCATGGTATAGATGCCATGATGCTGTATTTAGGCATTAGGAAGGAGGTGAACAATTGTTTTCATTTTGGTGAGTTTTTTTTGCAGTTCTAGACACCCTTCCAAGCCTCCTATTCAGATGCTCATATATTTCACCACGTATGAAGTTTGGATAAATAATATTATTATATTTTAGGACCCTATTTAATTATAATTAATACCATTTGATTTTCTATGCTTTATAAACAATCATTAAGAATGTATACAATGCAAAATGTAATCAAAACCCCACAAACATATTTCATTACATGGTAACTTTTCATATCTTTTTCATGGGAACTTGATATTTTTAGGTATTTTAAGGGGGTTAGTTTTTATGCATAAATATAAATATTTTGGGATTTAGAGTTTTGTACTTCATGAACTATCATTTTAAAGATTCAGCTTCAAAACCCTCCTAAAGCCTCAAAAAACTAGTTTTTCAAAAAGTTGATTTTATTTCCACCAAATCATCTTGGATAAACTTTAAAAATTTTCAAACATCAATTACATTCAGAGAGGATTCCATAAATATCAATTTTATGCATGGATCTATATGGATGAGGGTAGAAATCATGTTTTTTTAGGAAAAAGAATGTAAAATGAAGTACAAGATAGATCAATGAAATATAATCAATGGATCTAAAATCCCAAAAAAAATTATTAATATTAAATTTTTTATTTTGTCATAAATCATCCCATAAGTGTCCTAACTAGCTTGATCAAAATGGCCAGTCTACAGGAAAATGGAGCAAAATAGGCCTAGTCAACTCTGTTGACTAAATGACGAGTGTTTTCTCATCAAAATCACATATCTTGTGATGAATTTTTTTTATAAGTATATTTTATTATTATTATTATTATTATTATAGGTTTCATAGCATATTTTTTTAGGTTTAATGTATTCCAAATGCAAGAAGATAGGCTATTAGGCCTAATTGACCTAATAGGCCTAATTGGTCAATCAAGCAAGTAAAAAATGGCGTTCAAAATCTATCAAATAAATTAATTTTGGAGTTACCAAATGAAATATCTGATGTTTAAGTGAATATATCATTCTCAAGTCAATTCACAAGTTCTAATTCATGCAAGTTGAGTTCAAGTGGAGGTTAACTAGTCTTTGAGTCCACATCTTTTCAATTGACTAGTTTGATTAGTTTTATGCATCTCCTATGCTTTTAATGAAATATAATTACATTAAATAACTTAAATTAAATTTAAATATGAATTTATATTCCAAATTATGGTATTATTTTCATTCAAGGAAGGCTGGGAAGTCAACATGGTCCCGCCACTTCTCAATTCAATGCCAAAGTAAAAGTCATGCAAATTTTTGAAGAATTGAAGACTTTGTTTAATTTTATAAAATGAATTTATTATTGATTAATGGAACGGATTTTAATTAATGAATATTTTAATAAGTTGACATGGGCCCACCACCTCCAATTATATGCCAAAATTTGAAGATTATGCAAATTTTCATAAAGTTTGGGGATTTTGATAAATTATTTTAGCATTGTAAAAGGATTAGGTCTTGAGTTAACTAACCAAGACTAATCCTTATCTAAAATGAACACCAATTTGGCTTAAGGTTAGTTTTAAACATATATAATGGATTTTTCAAGCTGTTTTTCATTAATTACAAATTTAAAGAAGAAATTGTAATTGACACCATTTTTATCAAATAAAAAAGTTTTTTTTGCATGAGTTTGATATCAAAATAGAGTGTATTTTGATTGTATACTAGCATACAAGTGAGATCTATGTCCCATTTTTTAGGTACTTTCCACACCTACTATGAAAATCTCACCCTCTATAGGTCATTTGAAGAGATAGAAAATAATTTTATAATCTAAAATCTTCTCAATCCTTCATTTGAAATACTAATGTTTAGGGGAAATTTGAAGACTTCATGTTGATTTATATGTTTGCCTTAATTTCAATATATTTTAGAGAATACCAATCATTTAGGTACATCACCCCATTAGATAGAATTTCTATTTCAATTTCTTTCTCCATTTTCATTCCAAAAATAAAAATAATTTAGTTTTAGAGATAGATCTTAAGGGAACCAACCCTCTCTAGAGGTTCTTCTCAATACAGAGTCACCCACACTCTAAGAAAATCCAATTTTAGTAGCTAGAGAGAAGGTGTGATTTTCACATATTCAAATAGGGTGCTCTCTAGAGTGATAATAACACCTTCTCACATTTGATAGGGAATAATATAGGTAGGAATATAACCAATGAACTCAGTCTCCTTTTCACCAATATGAGCTTCATTCATTTGAGGATGTTGCTACTCATCATCATGTTGCATCTCACTCACCCATTCAAGGTGATGAGGATCCCCTTGGCCTGGTTAGGACCTGATGAGTTACATGTAATCATTAATGATTTCCATAGATGTCTTTAGGTAAATAAAGTGCATCATTCTCCCCTTAAGAGTCAATGATGTGCATCCTTTAGAGATAGAGGTCATACCCATTCATTATCAAGTACCTCAACCAGTTCTCGCATGAGTTCCTCACCTCTTTCTTGATAAAAAACTCTTCTACAAGAACAACTGCATGTTGATGTTGTGGATCATGGTTATTCCCATTCAAGAATATATCTCTTTCATGAGGGTTCTTCCCATCCTCCAGCCCTTCTTTTAGAATTTTCAATGAGCATGCTAATTTTAATTGCCAGTTTTAAACTAGAGATCTATGGGACACATATCAGGAGCATCAATAGCTATTAGTTGATCCTTATTGTATGGCACATGACCAATGTCAAGGAGTTTTGGTCATCATGACTATTTCCTTGAGTATGGCATATATTCCCATCATCCCCATGGGGACCATCACAATTCTCATGGTCATTCCCCACCTTGTGGTAAAGATGATTTTTGTTATGACTAGCCTCCTTATTAGGAGCTACCTCAACATCATGCTCTCCAAGACCATGGTTATGATGATGTCTATGGGTATAGGAAACATCACTACAGTCAGAATCCCCCTTTTAGAGCTCATCACTAGCTAGCTATCAACTGTGATTATAAGGATATCCATTAGAATCCTCTAGCCCCTTGGGTATATGCTATTCCCCTTCCTACTCCTATCCCTGAACTACCAAAGTTTAATGGGACTTAGGACTTTAGTCCCACAAAGAATATTATGACATTCATGATGCCATGTATAAATTGATAATAGGATGAAAGAATATTGTTGAGGCTCTTCACTCATTTTCTATGAGTTAAAGCTCTTACCTGGTTTTAAAATCTACCTCCAAATTCTCTCTCTAGTTTATAACTCCTTCTATATGACTTCCTCCAATATTTTGATATTTCTAGACCCTTTAACCTTGGAATCTAGTCACTCACCTCCATGGTACAGGCTAAGGGTGAGTCAAGCTTTGATTTTGTGCATAGATGGCATTTATCTATTCATATATGTAGAACTAGGTTCTTAAATGACCAACTTTATGATATGTTCTCTTGAGCATTGAGGCAAGAGGTTTACCTTGAGGTCCTCAAGTGTGAGCCCACCTCTTATGATTATTTTATTAATGAGTGTCTAAAGATCAAAGTGTTTGAGGTGCATGAAAGCATGCATCTCATACCTTCCCAAAATTCATCCTCATTGTGTGATCATAACCATAATGTGACTGACAATGGTATCACTGATTCTCCTCTTGAGAAGAATGATAAGAAAGAAAGCCATGAGGTGAATGCTATGAGTAAGAAACCAACTAATAAGAAGGTTTTTGAATTTGGTCTAGTGAAACAATGGATGGTGTTTCCTTATGACCCTACAAATTTTTACAATTACCATCAGATGAAGGGGCATGATGATGCCTGTTGTGCCACCTAAAAATCTAATGGGCAAGCCTCTTCATCTTAGATTTCTCCTCTTGTAGAACACAACTGTAAGTTGGATGTCTTCAAGGAGCCTCTATCAGACCATGACAAGGAAAAAAATAAGAATAAAAATAAGAAATCAGAGGATAAGGCCCCACATTCTCCTTCTTGCTCTTCCACCTCTTCTAACTCCTCTTCTTAGGTTAAACTAAGAGGGAAAACCAAGAGTGAGATTAGTAAGGTCATTATTTCTATTGACATCACTCTTACTAGTTATGAGTTCTTTGTCAACACATGCTTGAGTTGGGCCACTGACCCCTTGGAGAGACTAGTGGTACTAGGCCTCCCATCTAGCCCATGGGGTAGGGAATCCCAAAGTCAGGTTTGATTTTCTATGTAGTATCCATCTCTAAACTAGAAAACATCCTTACTTCATCATAGAGTAGTTATAGGGCCCCTTAAATTGGGATCTCCATTTGGAACCTATTTCACCTTTGTCCTGAGCAAAGGGGCCTCATCTTTAATGAGCTTGGTCTCTCTCATGAGGATTCACTATAGGATGATATCAAAGTGTTTTTTAACTTTGATACACTCGAGCACCCTCATCCACCTATTCTATCTTTCAATCTAGCCTCCTTGCCAAATGCCTCAATACTAGCAAAGAGGGCTTAATTCCCTCTCTAAATCAAGACTTCTATTAATGATTTCTATATTTAAGCAATACATTGTCAGTGAAGGAATTGTTTTGAATATCATGCCTTTGTGTGTATTTGATGAGCTTAAGATTAGTCAAAAGAAGCTTTCTAATTCTCACCATAGGTGTGTTGGTTTCAACAATGACATAGTTATGTTGGTGGGGAATGTGAAGCTCCACATTAAGTTTGGTTCTGAGGTGGTCTAAATCAAGTTTTATGTGTTAGGAATCGATCTTTCATATAACATGATTCTTGGCCATCCCTAGACCATCTCCATGTAAGATGTCATATCAGCCACATTTTACATGATGTATTTTATTCATGAAGGTGAGGTTCACACTCTAGAGTTTGACCTAGATCCCTTAGAATTGCTCTATGAAAAGACAAATCCTTGAAGAAAGGCTTTGGCTTTCACTTTATAAGGTTTTGTGGGTGCCCACACACCCCCTGCTACTAAATCTCATTTTCTCAAGGATGAACATTGTGGTTCAACAAGTATTAAGCAAAATTCACTCCTTTGGAGTCTGGCATGCATCAATTGACTCCCTCTTCTACTCCATGATGTAAAGCTAACTCATATCTTTTTAGAGACCTCTTCTAAGATGTCTCCCTAGACATTGAGTTTCCCTTTACATCACACTTTTCCCATAAAAGTATTATCTCTCTCAATGTGTCTCCTACTGAGGCAACTAGAGTAGCTAAGTTTGATCTTGAGTGTTATTCCATCCACAATATAACACCCAACCCAATCAATGAGTAGATATATTATAAAATTTCATGCGTACACATCCTATGCATTACCATCCTCTTACTTATTTGGGTTCAAAGGTCTCATTCACCGATAATGAGCCCACCTTCAGTACTCCTATATTTTGGGTCATGACTAGTAAACCTATGGATATGGATGATTCATATCCCTCTCCCTACCTTCTCCCTCTCATTTGGCCTCTTCATAGTCTAAGCAGTGGCCTACCTTAGGGGTAGGCCTCTAGTTAGGGGGAAGTGGCAACCTACCCTTGGGGAAAAACTTGGGCTTTGGCCTATGGTGCTTTAGTGAGTCTTAAAACTTATTAAAAAACCCTCCTATAACTCCCATTCAGTGGATTACCCCTCTTATGACATCCATCATTATCCCTTGTAGGTCTCCTTTGTTATTTGGCTTGTGCACTCCTTGAATTCACCTTGGGATAAAAGCAGAGTATTTTTCTTCTTTTAGTTGGTTGGGATACTACTTGCTAGTAGTTAGCCATCTGTTGACTCCCTCTCTCCTTTTTTTTATAGTGCCTATAAGTGGTGTGGGTTAATGGTTAAGGTTTATTACAACTCGATCTAACCTTTCCTAGCTAGTCATTATCTATAATAGGCCTCTTACCACCCCTCCTCACCTCTCATTATAGTTGTCATTGAAACACTCTCTCATAGTTTCCCCTATCTAGTGGCGGTAGCTCTACCGGCTAAGATGTCTTTCTTACCTATAGTACTCTAATTCCTCCTCAAATCTACATGAGAGAACAACATGAACTTGGATCATTCATACTCATAGTGGAATAAGAAAACTATGTTTTGTAATGATTACAAACATTCTTTTCTTGTCTCCCCTATTCCCTTTCCTTTTTAGGCTAGTTTTGGGTCCTTCCAAGCTCTTCAAGCTTGTTTTTAGCCTTTTCTAGCCTAGGAAAACTTTTTAGGTTATATCATAGCCTGGTAGTGGGTCAAGACATAAATTTTATATCCTAGTAGTGGTTTAAGATGTGGGTTTGCCTAGGTAGGCCATGTCCTAGGCCAACAACCTTTTTTTGGCCCTTTTTGGTCCATCGTTTGATGCTATTTTTGCTCTTATAACCCCAAAACCTTCATATTAGAGGTTTTGGCACATTCCAAATGCAATGGTAGAATCTATTTCTCTCTTTGAGGCCTCCTTGGGTCTTTTTTGGGACCATTCTAGTCTCTTAGACCCATAGGTCCTCTAGCATGTTAGGCCCATGCACTCTTTGCTGGATGCACCTTATGGGCCCTTTTTTGTGTTTTAGACCATGAGACCACCATATTAGGGGTTTTGGCACATTATAAATGCATTAAAATCATATATTTTTTATTCAAAGGCTTTTTTGGGCCTATTTTAGCCTTGTTTTGGTGATTGGGATCCCTTTCGGGTCGTCACTAACTTCCTGAGTCCATGCCCCATTTCATGGGCACCTAGGGATAGAAGTTAATTTTTTTACTTCTTTTAGTTAGTCATTCTATAATTTCATGTAATCAATCCATTCTAACACCTGCTCTCTTTTTTCATCATGGTTATAGGTTGATGATGTTAGTTGGCTATGGTGATTTGAGACTTGATCTAATTTTATCGACTGGTCTTCATCTTCTTTGAACTTCCCCCCACTTTCCTTGGTTACCTCTTCCTATGATTAGTGCTGCTCAACCACTTTGGTTATATCTTGGTTGCATATTTAAACTCCCTTATACAACTCTCTTTCTTTGCTCTAAATTGAAATAACCTTTCTATAGTTGCCAGTCCTGTGTCCTTGATCCTCATCATGGTGTACCACTCAGTGATGATTCAAATAGATGGTGGTAGTAAGGGAAACCCAGGACCTATGAATATAGCTTGGGTTATTGATGATATGTTGGGCCATGAGATTGTTGTAGCTAGTCATTTATTGATTAGTGAGTGAATAATGCCATCAAGTATCGTGTAATCATTTTTGCCTTGACTGATGACCATGCAGTTAGGCATGTGCTATGTGTATTTGTTCTTTGACTCACTCTTAGTCATGTCTCAAATCACCAGTGTTTAGGCTATCCTTAGCTCTGAGTTTCTCCCACTCTTCAAGGTGGCACATGATTTTCTCTCCTTCTTTAAGGATGTCTAGTTCACTCATATCCCTTGCAAGGATAACACTAGCGCTGATACCTTAGTGAATGTCATTTTAGATAGTATGATTTGATTTGATATCACTTATGTTCCCTATTTGTAGGAGATAGAAGTAGAGCTAGAATTAGATTATGGGTTCTACAACATTTGCACTTTCACCTGTGGATAACACCATTGACATTCTACCACTACCATCCTTATCTAGTAAGTGTAGGCAATATTTCATTTTATCTTTATAGTTATTGATTTTCTTTGCTTTGGTGTGGCTTCCAAGTACTACATAACACTCCTTGTTCATTGACAATGACTACATGTACCTCAAGGGCATATGTAATCATACTTCCTATGACCCTACTCCTCCCTATAACTATATATCGACTCATGTGAAGAATACCAACCCTATTAATCCTAATATGAAACATCCTACACTCACTCAAACCTCTCCCACACATTATTCCCATCCTCTAACCATATCAACACTTTCTCACACTAGACAGGCTCTTTAGGGACCCCCAAGCTAATTTTGAGAACTTGTTAACTAGCCTAGGAGCCTATTTAACCTATACCATAGCTTAAGGAGGAAACTAGCTGCCTAAAATACATGTTTCCTTCATGAAATCCATGGCTTAAGCTATGTCCTAGGCAAAATGCATGAAAATGGCCTAGTTTGGTCTAAAATGGTCATAAAAAATAGTTTTTTGACTTGTTGATGGATTAGGGTTAGATATATACATTTTTCCTCATTCATTTAAGCCTCTCTTCTCTCTCTTGATCATTATCTTTATTTGATCTTCCCACTTGATCAGATCATTGGAAGTTTGGTTACCTCCTTGAATCTTTCTTGATTCTTGCTAAGCACAATAGCTTCCTTTATGATTAGGGATGCCCTGTATTACTACAACTTCCATTGGTGATTCTCATTGCTATTGATAGTGTTCATGAATCTTTTAGGTTACTTATTGATCCATTAAGACTCCATTTTACCTATTTTATGCTCCTTACATTGGATCTTTAATAGATTGGTGGATTCTCCTTCACCTCTTCCATAGCTTTTAGCCCTTGGTGTGGACTTTAGCTTACACCTAGATTGGTCTTTCTCCTACATTGCTTCCTAGCTTAGATTCCTAGTTGGTATAACATCTGAACTTCATCTTTTAGCTTGATCTAATGTCACTTTTCTTTTCAAATTGAAACTCCTTTATTTGTGTAGTGTATATGTTAGGGTTTGAACTATTTTAGTAAAATAGTTATTTTATATATTGCTTAGAGTAGCTTCCAAAGTTTATTGCATTTATATATGTTTGAAAAATACTTTCATTGCTTGAAATATTACTTTGTTTCATGCCATTTCTCTCTTTATAACCCTTCCTCATTGTATAATAGAGATATACATGCAAAACACACTAGAAAACTTGCTCAAACATTCTCTCCCTCTCTTGTTAAAACTAGAACATTGCATCATTAGAAAATAGTAGTGTTATTTTGAAAGGATAGCTCAAATACATAATAGGCATGCTCTTAAACCCTTGCTTGAAAATGTGTTTGTTTCCAAAAATGTCTTTCATTTGGCCTCAAAGTGCCTTAGTTGCTATATTTACATTCCATAGGTTATTTCATTTCATTTAGTATTGTTGCTTCTATATTGTTTATGCAATCTATAATATATTTTTAGCCACTTGCTTTACTATTATTGGATCCATTAGAGGAGCTTTTTTACTTTTTGAACTTGTTCTTGCAAGCCCTAACCTAGTTTAAAAGTCTATCTATAGCTTGGTTCAAGCTAGCAAACTAGATAGCCATATAGACTTCACGTATCCCATAAAACCCTTGAGCCTTTTAGCCTCTTAGTGGTTTGATTTATCACCCAACTAAACACTAGTGGTTATATTTAGATTCTTGGAGATGCACTTATATTATCTATTTTTTCTTTCTTTGGTGATTGAAAATGTGTTTGCTCTGACTATAACTAAACTAGAAAATCCAAAAAAAAAAGACTTGTAAGGGAAATTTAAAATCTTGACACTTGAGACTAGTGTATAGATTATGTGCATTCCTATGTTTTTGAGTCTTTAGGATGAAGGTAGGTAATCATGGATTATTCTAGATGGTGTCATAATTGAATACTTTTACTAGGCATGTGAAAGTTGCTCTCAGAGTAATTCATACAAATTTAGAAAGTTTTCTTATTTTATTGGATCAAATGCACTTATCACATTAAATAACTATTAGAAATGATAATTTTGGGTATAGGTGTAGCTAGAAGGGATGTGCTAGTAATGATTTATTTTATAATTATACTAGCACACTAAGTTTTCAACTCTTTTATTTTCCATTCAAGAACAAAATAAAAACAAAAGAAGAAGAGAACCAATGAGTTCAAGATAGTAAAAAAAAATTAAAGAAAATCAAAAGGCTCATATGATGAAATAAGGTTAATGCACCATGCATCATGATCAAAATAAAATAATGAAATGAGAAGAAAAGGATCCCAAGGTATCTTTGTTAAGGCTATGGATTCCTAGCTAGTATAAGAGCAATTCTTGAGCTTCCTTTGTTTTTGAGCTTTAAGAGATACTAGTACAAAACTTACAGCTTTATCAAGCCTTTGAAAAAAACTCATCATAGTAGGGGTTAAATAAACTACACATTTGACACACACAAATCTCAGAAATTAGAAGGCAAGTATGTTGTGTAAAAGAACTTAGGAGTCTCTTTTATGTTTTTGATTTAAGTATTATTTTATGACACACTTCATAATTGATTTAAGATTGTAAACCATAGTTCTGGGTTCTTGAATATTGAAGAGTATTCCCATAGTGAGTCACCATTTATTGTACCCAACACCCTCCCTTTTTACATAAGGAAATGGGGACCTACTTTTTCAGACTATGGTCTTGACTTTCATCCCCTCTTCTATATGTTTATACAAAATCTAGGAGAAGATTGATTATTGGTCTTTTCGTGCTTTAGTAGAATGAAATTGTTATTGTGTTCATACACTAATTATTTCTATTGGGATTATGTTTTTGGGTTTATATTTATCAGACTTGTGTAATTTATCTTTTTAGGTTTTATGTTTTAGGTGTTTTGTCTGTTTACTTTTTTGACTAATTCTTTGTGGACTTTTTTCAATGAACTTATTCCATTGGTGAAATTATTGCAGACATTTTATCAAAAATAATTCCCCTGAATGAATTAGGTATATAAAGATTTTATCTAAAATAAATCCTCTAATATATTTCCTTTAGCCCTATGGACCTACCCTTTGTCCTTAACCCACCTACCCTTTAGCCTTTTTGAAAGTTCTCTTCAGCCTTTTAAAAGTGTCCTTTGGGACTTTTATCTCAGGCCCTTTGCTCGCTAAAATGATACTTCAAATTTTTTATCATCTAACATTTTTTCCAACATAAAAATACCAAAATAATTCCCCATATCAATCTTGCCAATACAATTTTGCCAAAATAATGAACCCAAGGGCACATACCCTTTAGGATTTGTGCAACCTACCCTTCAAGACTTTTATCTTAGACCCTTTCCCTACTAAAACTTTACTTTATGAAGTAGATCATTTAGGCATTTTTTCCATGAATTAGATCCTTCAAACCTTTTACGCCTAACCTTTGGATTTTTTGAAATGACCCTTTGGACATTTTATGTGACCCTTCATTCCTTTTTGAAATATCCATCTACCCTTTGAGACTTTTGTCCTAGCTCTTTATCCTTTAGGACTTTATCTCGACCCTTTTTTTGTACTGCACTTACCCTTCAGGACTTTTATCTTGGGCCCTTTACCTTCTAAAAATTACCCTTTAAGATAATTGTCATGGGAATTTTTCCCTATAGATTTGCCCTTCTAGATTTTGAATAGCCCTTCAGCTTTTACGAAGTAGATCCTTCAAGAATTTTGTTATGGATGAAATGCCCTATAAAGTAGACCCTTTGAATTTTTTCCCAACAAAAATAACCCTTCAATAATTTTGGAACTGACCCTTTAGGATAGTTGCTTCAAAATTTTTACCTGATGAAATAGGTCTTTAGGGAAATTGTTACAAACATTTTGTCTAAAAAAATTCCCTTGACAAACTTAGTCTATGGATATTTTGCTGAAATTTTTTCCTTGATGAATGTGTTACTACCGATAACACTACTATCCCTTTCTATAATTATTTGAATAAAAGGTGAAAATACTTCCCATTAATAGTATGAGACCCCCACCAACTTGAAATAACAAAGTTTGAATTATGAAGGAATTATAAGCAAAGTTAACGTTGGGCATTTATGTTTCACAAACTACTATTCAATGCAAAATTCCATATATTTGATGTGCAACCATCAAAGCCTTCATTGATTTTTAAAAAACTTGTATTTGAAGTCTCATACTATCTTATGCATCGAAGAGCCCTAGCTACTCTCTATAAAGAGAATTGTGAGTAAACAGTGATCAAGCTAGAGTGAAATTGAGAATATAGCATACATAACACCTAAAATAAACCTATAAATATCATAGAGCATATATAGCAATGGCTTCTTCATCAAGGAAATTCAAGGGAGAAAATCCACCATCAACATACTTGATCAAAGATTCTATACAGTTCATGGATATAGTGTTTGACCCTACCATATTAAAAAATAGATACACCAACTATTTATATTTATGGGATGTATTTGATTATGTGGACATGTTTTTAGAAGAGTATGAGATAACACTCATTGATAGGCTATTTATCTTAGAATTATTGGCTTTTAAATGCTAAAGGTTACATTTTTCTACCACCAAGCTAGAGGTGATGCCATGCATCGACATTCTATGGGATCTATTTTTCTCAAGTAGGATATCACATGATTCTTTCCTTCATTACTCTAGAAATAACATAGTTATCACATGCATTTTAGGAATTAACTTTTAAAGATTCCTATCTTTGAACATACTTGATGCATACTTTGATAAACATGCATTGCCTCAGTTTAACACATATAGCTCAATGGAAAAGGCACTCTCTTCATGGTTACTCTCGGGTCAGATCATCATATGGAAAGGGAAGAAGCCAAAGGGAGTTATTTATATAGACAATTTTATAATGGGGATACACATCAACATATCTCTCTTGAACTAACTTTATAGTATGTCAAATATTCATTTTATTAATATAGACTAGGTGCCATTGTTATACATGATGCTCACCCACAATGTTAAGTGTGACCTAGGAGAGGTAATCAAATTCCATCTAAGAGAGTATATAATTTACAAGGACAATCATCCCACACCTTGGGTAATTTATATATGATGTCCTATTTACTAGATGCCATTATGGGAACTTGTTATAGAGACCTCGGGTAATTATGGAATCCAACCATAGACTATATCAAAAACAAAATTTGTGACCACTACTAATTTATGCATATATATGCCTACACCAAGAATATGGTTAGAATAGGAAAGGATGTATATCCATAATTTTGATAAGCCATTCATGGCTCACTCATACCCAGAATTAGACCAAATTTTGTAAAGAACTTGGATAGTAAAGGGGATTACTTATTCTATTCTAAATTAAAAGTCATAATGACTTGGGGAAATAAGTTTAATCCTCTATGTCTCCAAAAATATGTCCCACATAATTTGATAGAGCAATAAATTACTTTTCAATTATGGTGGAGTGTCAAAGAAGACCTATCTAGGTAGAAGAAAGATTTGTACTTTGGTCACCATATAACAATTGGGAGAATGGTCTACATAATGAGGAAGAATTTTAGAGAAGTGGGAGTCAAATGGGAGAGTTATCCTTTCCCTGAGCTTCCACATAGAGACTGAGATCCACATGGACTTATTCAGAAGCATCTACAGGGGCTTAATACACCTTACAACCATGTTCCCTATTATTATGATTTTCTATTTTTAAATGCAAATTTGGATGAGGATGTTTTGGAGAGAGCCAAGGTTGTTATATTAAAGGAAGATCATTTAAGAATGATCAAAGATGACCCCTCATTCACTGTAAGAGAACTAGATGACAAGAAGACTTTATACAAGGGATGGGATCAAATTGAATTTTGGAGAGGACAGTCTGAGGAGAATCCAAGGACTAGGTGGGTTACTCATCTCAAGGACTCCCTTTAAAATTAAAACTCAAGAATGTTAAGAAAGATCCTGAGATGTCTAAACCTAGAAATAGAAGGGGAGCACAAGTAGGGGACCCCATCAACATAGATTCTAATGAGGAGGAGAAAACATAAGAATAGCCTACTATAAGTGTGATTCAAGTGATTACTATTATACTCCAGGTCCAGATTTTTACATCTATTAGGATAGTAACACAAGAGGTATTAACATCTATCTAATAAGGCTCCCATACACAACTAAAAACCCCTCTAGTTTACACAAGAAAGCCTAAGACTCCAATAGGCAGTCCCATAGTGGAATCATCAAGAGGATTTTCTATTGCACCTCCATGCTCAAAACTAGCATAGGGAGAGGTTATGATATTTAAGGATGTTGAGGATGATTTTGATGAAGAGGTAGAGATAGAAATAGATAAGGCTATAATCCTTAAAAAAGATCCTATAACACCTAGTTCCTTAGGTACTTAACCCTTCATAAGTGTTCTTTTGTCTTCTGTGCCAATTTTTAGATGTGTTTCCATTTATTTTATGTTGAGGACACCCCAAGTATAAGTTCCTACTTCCACCTCCATTGATCCCTTTTCCACCACTACCATTGATCCATTCTCCACTTCTATCACACTCACTATGCCAACCTCCTCTATCTCTTTTGACACTTCCACTATCATATCCTTAAAGAATAATAAGGTGTCTAAGAAGGTACAAAATGAATTAGTCACTACACTAATTCATTTATAGTCCACCCATATCACCCTTCCAATTCCATCCACCACCTCCACAGGAGAAACTATTGTGATTAGTTTTGGTAGGGGAAGGAAGGCTAAACCCCAATTGAACATAGTCCATCCATTTCCTCAATTTGGAGGAGTGGATTAGTCTAAGTTTATATGGCTTTCCATTCTTGATGTACTTGTTAAAGTATAAAACAAACAACTAGAAGTAGAAGAGGATGAGGAAGAGGTTATTATTACAACCTTGTATGCTTCATAATTGGACATTCCTCCATGGGCTATAGACTTGACAAGCAAGGCTTCCCAAATTTATAGCTTCAAGATCACCGAGCTTCCTTCTATCTCCCATTTATTCAACCCACCATTTGATAGTATATAGAGAGTGAAGAAGAGGAATTTGGAGGATAATATAGGTAGGTAGATAATTTTTAAAGAAAAACATGAAGTATTCTCCATCACTAAGAGGTAGAATAGATAGCCTAGACAATTTCCTTTCATTGAAAATATTATAGACATGGCCCAAGCACATAAGGATGCTATATTATCCATAAATTAAGGCAAAAATATGGCTCAATAAGAGCTAGAGGCCCAAGTGGAACAACTAAAGGAGCAGGCAAAGACCATACATATCCCTATAGGTACAAAAACTGAGGTACAAGAAGTAGCTTATTAATGTTATAAATCTTTGGAGGCAATGGAATTTATGAAGGCCAAAATGGTCCCTCATGTAAATAATGCCAACTAATTATATAATTCCTTGAAAGATGATAGTACTAAGTTGAAGATGTTAGTTTCATACATAGGCAACTCATTATAGAGTCATCTAGACTTAATGACAACACTAGAGGCATCCAATGCCTTAAACTTAATTATCATAAGGTAGGAAGAAGTAAAAGAGTGACTAAAATTAGTTGGGGCCTTAATCCCCAAACATCAAGCACATAAGGTGCAAATCCTCTAGATTTTGCATGATTTGAAGCTATTAAATGTGAAGGATGCCATAGATAAATTGATTAGTAGGATAAATTTTGATAAACTCATTCAAAAAGTGGTGGATGACTTCAAGTAGAGTTTGCAAGGCTTAGCACTAGAAGAGATAGAGTCTAAGTTGAGTGTAACCAGAAAGAAAGTTACATAGATGGAAATTTTCAAGAATAAATTCTAGATGACCAAAGATGAGCACGTAAGACTTCTTGGTGAAGTTAAAATAATACATCGGCCACTACTAATGAACTTGAACATTATATGATAGTAGCATGATATGGCATATCAATTTTATCAAGAAAATGAGGACAAGAAAAGGCAAGATTTTGATTATGCATCAATATCTGCAACTTAAACTACTACCACCACAACTGCTACACCAACTAAAGTACATGTAGTGCTTCACATGACATAGCCTTGATAAATTAAGATTTTGTGCATGTAAAATTTTAGAATGACACATAGTTCTCTTGTAGGTCAAGTTTTTTATTATAAAATTGAATTTATATTTTATACACATGCACATGTTGTATGGATTTGAAAAGTTCAACTTATTTAATTGATAACTATAATATTTATCTTATATGGTTTTGACTACAATTAGAACTCATGTTCTAACTACCAAATGTAAAGTTTTTGCATGAACTTGGAGGATGATGCGACCCCTTCCCCAAGCCTATTTAAATAGTTATAATCCAACTTGGATTTTTGTTAGAGAATTTTAAATACAAGAGCAACATCAATTTTTGATCGTCGATGAATGTGTTTGTGTATTTTCTTTCCAAATTCTGCATAATTAGTTATTACTTCTTTGTTTTATGTTTCAATATACTTTAGTGTGCAATAACTATGAAAGGATTATTGATTATTTTGACTGATGTATTGATCTATAGACGTGTAACAACTATTGAAAGATTGGTAAATATATTGATTAGGATAATTAAGTTCAAATTGATTCATAATTCTTATTGTACATGAGTGTTTTCTTGGATGTAATTTTCTATGTGTGTGCAAAAACTACCTTAGATAATTCAATAGCCTAAGCCATAATCCCCTGATTAAGGGTGTGAAATAGCTTACCTAAAAGGAGAAACTTTTGTTTGAGGCTTGTTATTTTCATGCATTTTTATGTCCTTAGACTTCTTAGCCACATCTGATTATGTGTGTACAATTGCTACTAGTAATAGGTGTGGGTTTTGAGAGCACTTGTCCTTTTAGAAATCAATCAGGGAGTAATTCTTGAAAACCATAGAGCTTTGTTTTTTAATTTATCCTTCATTTTTGAGTTTTTTTTGAGACCTAGCCACTCTAGATTACCAATTAGCTGCCCATCCAACTCATATAGAGATTCACTACGCTTATTAAGAACCATGCCTCCATCCAAAAACCTAGTCAATAACTTACATGCCCTACCACTATTCCATCCATAGGTTGTAATAGAATGCATACATAAAACTCATGACCTAGAGTAGAGTTTACCTCCATTGAGATCCTAACACATTAGAAGCTACCTCATTTGACTGTGGTGTGCATAAAACTTAAATCGACAATATTTAAGCTTAAACAGTTATGAACGTGTTTAAGATACAAAAATTTAAACTTTATGCACATTTCTCATGATGCATCAAAAATTTGAAATTTTAATGATTAGTAACACCAAAGCTTAAGTGGATTTAAACATGTTCAAGATAAAAATATTTGAACTTTATGTGCATTTCTCTTGATGCATCACAACTTTCAAATTTGAATGATATGTAATACCGAAGCTTAAGTGGTTTTGAATGTGTTTAAGATCTATAAATTTAAACTTTATGTGCATTTATCATGATGCATCACAATTATTAAATTTGAATGATATGTAATATCAAAGCTTAAGTAGTTTTGAATGTGTTTAAGATTACAAGATTCAAACTTTATGCACGTTTCTCATGATGCATCATAACTTTGAAATTTGAATGATCTATAATACCAAATATTAAGTCATTTTGAATGTGATTAAGATATATATTTGAAATTTGTTTGTGTTTTTCATATTTCATCACAAATTTGATGTTTGACCTATATGTAATATCAAAATTTAAATGGTTTTGAATGTGTTTAAGATCGAAAGATTTGAAATTTATTGGCATTTCTCATAATGCATTAAACCTTAGAAATTTGAGTGATATGTAATACCAAAGCTTAAGTAGTTTTGAACATGTTTAATATCCAAAAATTTGAACTATATGCATGTTTATCATAATGCATCACAACTTTAAAATTTGAATGAAATGTAATACCAAAACTTAAGCAGATTTGAATATATTTAAGCTCAAACAATTCAAACTTTATGGACATTTTTCATGATGAATCACAACTTTGAAATTTGAATGATATATAATATCAAAGCTTGAGTGGAATCAAATGTGTTTAATATCCAAAGATTTAAACTTTATGTTGGTTTCTCATAAAGCTTCACAACTTTAAAATTTGAACGATATGTAATATTGAAGCTTGAGCGGTTTTGAATGTGTTTAAGATTAAAAGATTCAAACTTTATGCACATTTCTAATGATGCATCCCAACTTTGAAATTTGAATGATATGTAATACTGAAGCTTGAGCAATTTTTAATGTGTTTAAGATCCAAATATTCAAATTTTATGAACTTTTATCATGATGCATCATAACTTTGAAGTTTGAATGATATGTAATACCAAATCTTAAGTAGTTTTAAGAATGTTTAAGATCCAAAGATTCAAAAAGTTTGCACATTTATAATGATGCATCGTAACTTTAGAGTTTGAATGATATGTAATACTGAAGCTTAATTACTTTTGAATGTGTTTAATATTTAGAGATTTGAATTTTATGTGAATTTCTGATGATCCATCGCAAATTTGAAATTTGAATGATATGTAAAACTAAATATTAAGTGGTTTTGAATGTGTTTCAGATCCAATGATTTGAAATATATGTGCATTTGTCATGATACATCACAAATGATATGTAATACCAAAGCTTGAGTAGATTTGAACATGATTAATATCTAAAGACTTGAACTTTATGTGCATTTCTCATGATGCATCACAACTTTTAAAATTTAACAATATATAATACCGAAGCTTGGGTGGTTTTGAACATGTTTAAGATCCAAACATTCAAAGTTTATGCACATTTTTCATGATGCATCACAACTTTGGAATCTGAATGATATCTAATATTGAAGCTTGAGTAGTTTTGAATGTGTTTAAGATCTAAAGATTCAAACTTTATGCATGTTTGTCATAATGCATGGCAACTTTGATGTTAGAATGATATGTAATACCAAAGCTTAAGTGGTTTTGAATATGTTTAACATTTAAAGATTCAAACTTTAAGCAGATTTATCATAATTCATCACAACATTGATGTTTGAATGATTTATATTACCAAAGATTAAATAGTTTTGAACATGTTTAAGATACAAAGATTCAAACTTTATATGCATTTTTCATGATGCATCACAACATTGAAATTTTAATGATATGCAATACTAAAGTTTAAGAAGTTTCGAATGTGTTTAAGATCTAATGTTTTGAACTTTATGCACATTTTTCATGATGCATCACAATTTGAAATTTGAATGATATGTAATACCAAAGCTTGAGTGGATTTGAATCTATTTAAGATCTAAATGTTCAAAATTTATGAGCATTTCTCATGATGCATCATAAATTTAAAATTTGAATGATATTTAATACCAAAAATTGAATGGTTTTGAATTTGTTTAATATCCAAAGATTCAAACTTTTGTGCACATTTTTCATGATGCATCATAACTTTAAAATCTTAATAATATGTAATAATGAAGATTGAGTGGTTTTGAACATGTTTAAGATCCAAATATTTAAAATTTATGTGGATTTATCATTATGTATCACAACATATAAGTTTTAATGATATGCAATACCAAATCTTAAGCAATTTTGAATGTGTTTAAGATCCAAAGATTAAAAATTAATGTGTATTTTTATGATGCATCATAACTTAAAAAATTGAATGATATGTAATACCAAAGTTTAAGTAGTTTTAAATGAGTTTAAAATCCAAAGATTCAAATGTTATGCATATTTATTATGATGCATCACAACTTTGGAGTTTTAATGATATATAATACCAAACTTAAGTGTTTTTAATTATGTTTAAGATCTAATGATTCAAACTTTATGTGCTTTTCTCATGATGCCTCACAACTTTGAAATTTGAATGATATGTAATGCCCAAGTTGGAGTATACTTGAATGTGTTTAAGATCCAATTTTTTTTAATTTATGTGAATTTTTCATAATGCATAGTAACTTTGAAATTTGAATGATATGTAATATTGAAGTTTGACTAGTTTCGAAGGTGTTTAAGATAAAAATATTTGATGTTTATGCATGTTTCTCATGATGCATCAAAATTTTTAAATACGAATGATATGCACTATCAAAGCTTGAGCAGTTTTAAATGTGTTTAAGATCTAAATATTTGAACATTATGCACATTCGTCATGATGAATCACAACATTAAAGTTTGAATGATATGTAATACTGAATCTTATATGGTTTTGAACATGTTTAAGATCCAAAGTTTTGAACTTTATGCACATTTATCATGCTGCATCACAACTTTGATGTTTGAATGAAATGCAATACCAAATTTTAAGAAGTTTTGAATGTGTTTAAGATTCAAAGATTCAAACTTTATACATGTTTCTTTCTCATGATGCATCACAAATTTGAAATTTGAATGATATATAATGCTAAAGATGGAGTGGACTTGAACGTGTTTAAGATCTAAAGATTTAAAATTTATGTGCATTTTTCATAATGCATAGTAACTTTGAAATTTGAATGATATGTAATACTGAAGTTTGACGGGTGTTGAAGGTGTTTAAGATCCAAATATTTGATATTTATGCATGTTTCTCATGATGCATCAAAATTTTAAAATATGAATGATATGTAATACCAAAGTTTGAGTAGTTTTGAATGTGTTTAAGATCTAAAGATTTAAAATTTATGCACATTTGTCATGATGAATCACAACTTTAAAGATTAAATGATATGTAATACTGAATCTTATATGGTTTTGAACGTGTTTAAAATCAAAAGTTTTAAATTTTATGCACATTTATCATGCTGCATCACAACTTTGATGTTTGAATGAAATGTAATACCAAATTTTAAGAAGTTTTGAATGTGTTTAAAATTCAAATATTTAAAATTTATACATGTTTATTCCTCACGATGCATCACAACTTTGAAATTTGAATATGTAATACCGAAGCTTAAGTGGTTTTGAACATGCTCAAGATCTAATGATTTGAACTTTATGCATGTTTCTCATAATGCATCACTTTGAAATTTGAATGATATATAATACCAAAGATTTAGTGAATTTGAATGTGTTTAAGATTCAAAGATTTAAACTTTATGCATATTTCTCATGATGCATCATAACTTGGAAATTTGAACGATATGTAATACCAAAGATTGAGTGGTTTTGAATGTGTTTAAGATTCAAAGATTCGAATTTGTATGTGTAGTTATCATGATGCGTCATAAATTTGAAATTTAAATAATATGTAATATCAAAGCTTGAGTGGTTTTGAACATGTTTAAGATCCAAAGATTCAAAATTTATGTGTATTTGTCATGATGTATCACAAGTTTTAATACCAAAGCTTAAGTAGTTTTGAATGTGTTTAAGATCCGAATATTTAAACCTTATGTGTGTTTTTCATGATGCATTATAACTTTCAAGTCTAAATGATATGTAATATCAAAGCTTAAGTAGTTTTTAACATATTAAGTTTTAAAGAATCAAACTTTTTATGTGTTTTTCAAGATGCATCACATCTCTGAAATTTGAATGATATATAATACCAAATCTTAAGATATTTTAAACATGTTCAAGATCCAAAGTTTCAAAATTTATGCACATTTCTCATGATGCATCACAAATTTAAAATTTTAATGATATGTAATACCAAAGATTGAGCAGACTTGAATGTATTTAAGATTCAAAGATTTAAACTTTGTGTATTTTTCATGATGCATCACAACTTTGAAATTTGAATGATATGTAATACCGAAGATTGAGGGGTGTTGAATGTGTTTAAGATCTAAATATTTTAAGTTTATGCATATTTCTCATGATGCATCAAAACTTTGAAATATGAATGATATCTAATACTGAAGTTTGAGCAATTTTGAATGTGTTTAAGATATAAATATTCAAACTTTATAAACATTTATCATGATGCATCACAAATTTAAAGTTTGAATGATATGTAATACCAAATATTAATTAGTTTTGAATGTGTTTAAGATCTAAAGCTTTGAACTTTATGCATATTTTTCATGATGCATCACAACTTTGATGTTTGAATGAAATGTAATATTGAACTTTAAGTAGTTTTAAACATGTTTAAGATTTAAAGATTTAGACTTTATACATGTTTCTCATGATGCATCACAACTTTGAAATTTGAATGATATGTAATACTAAGACTTAAGTGGTTTTAAACATTCTCAAGATCTAATGATTTGAAATTTATGCATGTTTCTCATAATGCATCACAGCTTTGAAATTTGAATATGTAATACCAAAGCTTTCATAGATTTTAACGCATTTAAGATTTAAATATTCAAACTTTATGTAGATTTTTTTATGATGCATTTCAACTTTAAAATTTTAATGATATGTAATACTAAAGATTGAATGGTTTTGAACATGTTTAAGATCCAAAGATTTGAATTTCTATGTGTGTTTCTAATTATGTATTATAACTTTGAAATCTAAATAATATGTAATGTTGAAGCTTGAGGAGTTTTGAACATGTTTAAGATTCAAAGATTCAAAATTAATATGCATTTATCATGATGTATCATAAATTTTAAGTTTGAAATGATATGTAATACCGAAGTTTAAGCAGTTTTGAATGTGTTTAAGATCCAAAGATTTGAACTTTATGCATGTTTGTCATGATGCATCACAATTTTGAAGTTTGAATGATATGTAATACCAAAGATTAAGTAGTTTTAAAAGTGTTTAAGTTTCAAAGATTCAAAAAATTTATGTATTTCACAAGATGCATCTTAACTTTGAAATTTGAATGATATTTAATACTGAATCTTAAGTTATTTTAAATATGTTCAAGATTCAAAAGTTTAAACTTTATGCACCTTTCTCATGATGCATCATAACTTTCAAAGCTGAATGATATGTAATACATAAGAGTAAGTGGCTTTGAACATGTTTAAGATCCAAAGATTAAAAATTTCTGCAAATTTTTCATAATGCATTATAACTTTGAAATTGAAATGATATATAATACTAAAGCTGAAGTGCTTTTGAATGTGTTTAAGATCTAAAGATTCAAAATTTATGCACATTTCTCATAATGCATCACAACATTGAAATTTGAATATGTAATACCAAAGCTTAAGTGGCTTTAAAAGTGTTTAAGATAAAAACATTTTAACTTTATGCACATTTCTCATGATACATCAAAAATTTAAAATTTGAATGATATGTAATACCAAAGCTTAAGCAATTTTGAACTTGTTTGAGATCTAAAGATTCCATATTTATTTGAGTTTTAAATGTGTTTAAGATCCAAAGATTCAAATTTTATGCATGTTTTTTATGATGAATCACAATTTTTAAGTTTGAATGACATATAATATTGAAGCTTAAGTGGTTTTGAACATGTTTACAATCTAAATATTAAAACTTTATGTGGGTTTATCATGATGCATTACAACTTTGAAATCTGAATGATATATAATACCAAAGTTTAAGTAGTTTTGAAAATGTTTAAGATTTAATGATTCAAATTTTATGTGCATTTCTCATAATGCATCACAACTTTAAAATTTGAATGATATGTAATACCAAAGCTTAAGTGGGTTTGAACATGTTTAAGATCTAAAGATTTGAACTTTATGCACATTTATCACAATGCATCACAAATTTCAAATTTAAATGATATGTAATACCAAAGTTGAAGTGGTTTTGATTGTGTTTAATATCCAAAGATTTAAAATTTATGTTAATTTATCATGATGCATCACAACTTTCAAATTTGAATGATATGTAATACCTATTGACCAAATTTGATTCCAAGTTAAATTTGTCACCCCCTCCAATTTCAAAATTTTATGTGGTCTTGTTAAGAGTAATGCCTTGGTATTATATATTTGATTATCATTGTTTCAAGTGTCAAATTATTTCAAAGTCTCAATGGTATTTTATCAAGAGAGTAAGATATGACGTGTGTCCAAATCAACTTGCGTAATAATTTTCAAAAGTAATTTCACAGGGCTAAATGATGTTCTTTTCTCTCTAAAACTTATTTAATGGTATTCAAATTTTAGGTAAATACAATTTTGAAGGTGGTCATAGAGAATTATTATTTATGTGAAAATATCATAGTCATGAAAAATGCCTTGTGTGAAGATTTCTATGTTTTTAGGTGCCAAAGCGGCTTGTACAACACTTTTCAAACACCATTTCACAAAACCAAATAAACTCTAGTCATCTTAAATTTTTATATGATTGTATAAAAATATGGGAATAATGTGTAGATCAAAAAATTTATAGAAAATTTTATCCCATGTGTGAAATGCATAGGGTTAAAAATTTGCTTCTAAGTAGTGCACATGTTTCAAGCTCACTTTCATAGTCATAAAAGAGGTTAAATATTATTCAAATTTATCATGGTGATAGATAAATGTCATTAAAGTGTAATGGGAAAGATAATTCATACATATTATATATAATTTTAAAAATATTCACCTATCAAAATTAGCTTCTGTGTTGAATTTTTCTTAGTCATTTTCTACATCTCTCAGTTGCTAAATCTACCTAGTAAACAATTTTAAATCATATTTATATAGGAGAAAATGAAGTCAAAATTACTTTAAAGTTTGTATGATTATACCTATATGGAATTATAAATTAATTCACTTTGTTTTGAAGCTATTGAAGTTTCCAATAAAAATTTATGATGGTGTGAAGTGACCCTCTTAGGAAGATTTATCACTCAGCCAACTTTTCACTAGAAAACACTCAGAGGGAAAGTCGCAGGGGTTAATTTAATTATATCAAAAAAATAAAAATACACTTTTAAGTTTATTTTCAAGATATTTCTATAAATATAATATAGTATTAGTTTTTTTCATATCTTACTCTATGATTTTCAATTTTTTCATGTTCTGAAGGTCTTGATGCAACTACGTGCAACTGTGTTAAATTTTTAGCCATATATTTTGATACGTAACTCCATTATTGATACCACTGGTTGCATTGGAAATCTGATTTATCCCTCTTTGTAATGATGTTGATTTTTGAATTAGAGAAATGTATAGTTAAAATTAGTTAATGTCACAGCTGAAATGGTGGTTATTGGTCCTCAAAAAGCCTTTCAAGGCTATTTTGTGAGCAAAGATCCAAGTTGCAAGTACAATAGAGTTAAAAATGATTGTAAAAGTGTTTTTTAGGTCATTTTTAATTAATTTAGGTTGAATAATTTAATCAAAGTCACCCTCAAGGTCTCTAGGAATTAAATGCTAAGGTGGCAAGCCTTCATAAAGTGTTTAGAGGCTTCTAGAAGACCAAGTGGGAGATGTGATGAATTTGAAGTGGGAGAGGTTAAGTGGAAAGAGAAGGAAACTCAAATCATTTAATAATAATTCTAGAATAATGAAGACTTTCTCCATGTAGAGGAGGATGACATCACTCAAATCATCATCTCTTTTCCCTTCTTCTCTCTTCTATTTTTTTCTATATATCTCTTCCATTTGAAACTTTCATGTGGTCTTGTCAGGAGTCATGCCTTAGTAATATTGATTTAACTATCATGGATTCAAGTGTCAAATTTTTTCAAAGTCTCAATGAGGTTTTCTCAAGAGGGTAAGATATGATGTCCCTTGTCCAAATCAACCTACACATCATTTTTTAAGAATAATTTTACAAGGATAAATCATGTTCTTTTCTCTCCAAATATTGTTTGATAGTAGTCAAATATTAGTGGAATAAAATGGTTAAGGTTGTTATATAAAATTATTCATCATATGAAAATATCATAGTCATGAAAACTACCCAATGCATAGATTTCTATGTATTTTTAGGTGTTAAATTAGCCTCTACAACACTTTTCAAACACCATTTTATAGAACCAAATAAAGTCCAATCACCTATAATTTTCATATGATGGTATCCAAATCTGATAATAATATTAAATTCAAAAACTTCACAAAAAATTAGCTTCAATGTGGGAAATGTGCATGGTTAAAAATTGGCTTTTGAGCTGATTTTTACTTAGTCAATTTTTGGGGTTGTTTCTAATTTTTAGATCTGGTCAGTGCACACATTTAAAGATCATTTTTTTATTGGTAAAGGAGGGAAAATATTGTTCAAATTTATCATGGTGATATCTAAATGTCATTATAGTGCAATGGAAAAGATAATTCTCACATTTTAGATATAATGTATAAAATGCATAGCTATCAATATCAACTTTTGTGTTGATTTTTACTTAATCATTTTCTACATTTCCTAGTTGCTAAATATACCTAGTGAGCACATTTTGAATCCCCTTTGTGCAAGAAAAAATGAAGTTTAAATTCCATTAAAGTTTTTATGATTGTACCTATATGGCACAATAAGGTAATACACTTATATTTGAAGCTATTGGAGTTTCTAGTGAACAGCTATGATGGTACAAAGTTTCAGTGGTTTTGAACATGTTTAAGATCCAAAGATTCAAACTTTATGCATGTTTTTCATGATGCATCATAAATTTGAAGTTTTAATAACATGTAATACTGAAGCTTAAGTGGTTTTGAACATGTTTACAATATAAAGATTAAAACTTTATGCCAGTTTATCATGATGCATTACAACTTTGAAATTTGAATAATATATAATACCAAAGCTTAAGCAGTTTTAAACATGTTTAAGACCCAAAAATTTAAAATTTATGTGCATTTCTCATGATGTATTTCAAATTTTAAATTTTAATGATATGTAATACCAAATCTTAAGTGGTTTTGAACATGTTTAAGATCCAAATATTTAAACTTTATGTACATTTATCACAATGCATCACAACTTTCAAATTTGATTGATATGTAATACCGAAGCTAAAGTGGTTTTGATTGTGTTTAATATATAAAGATTTAAAATATATGTGAATTCTCATGATGCATCAAAACTTTCATATTTGAATGATATGTAATACCTATTGACCAAATTTGACTCCAAGTCACATTTGTTACCCTATCCAATTTCAAACTTTCATGTGGTTTTGTCGAGAGTCATGCCTTGGAATTATATATTTGATTATCATTATTTTAAGTGTAAAATTATTTCAAGGTTTCAATTAGATTTTCTCAAGAGAGTAAGATATGACGTGTGTCCAAATTAGCTTGTGCAACACTTTTTAAAAGTAATTTCACAAGGTTAAATCATGCTCTTTTATCTATAAAACTTGTTTAATGGTAGTAAAATGTTAGGGGAATATAATTTGAAGGTGGTTATAGGTAATTATTATTGATGTGAAAATATCATAGTCTTGAAAAATGCCTAGTGTGAAGATGTGTTTCTATGTGCCAAACCAGCTTACATAACACTTTTTCATAACATTTCACATAACCAAATAAAGTCCAATCACCTTAAATTTTCATATGATGGTATAAAAATATGAGAAGAATGGGTAGATAAAAAAAATTGTATAAAATTTTATCCCATGTGCAAAATGTATAGGGTTAAAAATTGGCTTCTAAGTAGTGTGCACATTTCAAGCTCACTTTCAGAGTCAAACAAGATCAAATCTTGTTCAAATTTATCATGGTGATAGATAAATGTCATTAAAGTGTAATGAAAAAGATAATGTGTACATATTACATATAATTTGTAAAATATTCACCCATAAAAACTAGCTTCTGTATTGAATTTTTCTTAGTCATTTTCTACATCTCTCAGTTGCTAAATCTGCCTAGTAAGCACTTTTAAATCATATTTGTGTAGGAGAAAATGAAGTCTAAATTAATTGAAAGTTTATATGATTATACCCAGATGGAATGACAAGGTAATGCACTTGGTTTCAAATCTATTAGAGTTTTTAATGATAATTTTTGATGGTGTGAAGTGACCCTTCTAGGAAGATTTATCACTCAGCCAACTTTTCACTAGAAAACACTCAGAAGACAAGTCACAGGGGTTAATTTGATTATATCAAATAAATAAAAATACCCTTTTAAGTGTATTTTTAATATATTTCTATAAATATAATATATTATTGGTTTTTCTCATACCTTACATTGTGATTTTCTATTTTTCCATGTTCTGAAAGTCTTGATGCAACTATGTGCGATTGTGTGTTAATTTTTTAGCCATATATTTTGATACGTAACTCCATTTTTGATACCAATAGTTGCATTGGAAATATGATTTATCCCTCTTTGTAATGATGTTGATTTTAAATTAGATAAATGTATATTTTAAATTAGTTAATGTCACAACTAAAATGGTGGCTATTGGCCCTCAAGAAGCCTTTCAAGGCTATTTTATGAAGAAATCTTCAAGTTGTAGGTATAATGGAGTTAAAAATTATTTTAAGAGTGTTTTTTAGGTTATTTTTCATTAATGGAGGTTGAGTAATGTAATAAAATTCACCCTCAAGGTCTCCAAGAATTAAATGCTAAGGTGACAAGCCTTCACAAAGTATTTAAAGGCTTTTAGAAGACCAAGTGGGAGATGTGATGAATTTGAAGTGGGAGAGGTTAAGTGTAAGTATGAGGAAAATCAAATAATTCAATACTACTTATATAAGAATGAATACTTTTTCCATGTAGAGGAGGATGACATCAATCAAATCACCATCCCTTTTCCCTTCTTCTTTCTTCTATTTTCTTCTATATATCTCTTCCATTTGAAACTTTCATGTGGTCTTGTCAGGATTCATGCCTTGTTAATATTTATTTTATTATCATGGATTCAAGTGTCAAATAATTTTAAGGTCTTAGTGAGGTTTTCTCAAGAGGGTAAAATATGACGTGCCTTATCCAAATCAACCTACACATCATTTTTCAAGAATAATTTTACAAGGATAAATCATGTTCTTTTCTCTCCAAAACATGTTTGATAATATTCAAATGTTAGGAGAATACAATGGTGAAAGTGGTTATATAAAATTATTCATCATGTGAAAATATCATAGTCATGAAAACTGTCTAGTGGATAGATTTCTATGTATTTCTAGGTGCTAAATTAGCCTCTACAACACTTTTTCAAACACCATTTTGTAGAACTAAATTAAGTCCAATCACCTTTAATTTTCATATGATGGTATATAAATATGAGAAGAATGTGAAATTAAAAATATGAACCAAAAATTAGCTCCAATATGAGAAATGTGTATGGTTAAAAATTGGCTTTTGAGCTGATTTTTACTTAGTCAAATTTTAAGGTTGTTTCAAGTTTTTAGATCTGGTAAGTGCACACATTTAAAGCTCATTTTTGTAGTGATAAAGGAGGGGAAATATTTTTAAAATTTATCATGGTTATATCTAAATTTAATTATATTTTAATGAAAAATATAATGCTCACATATTAGATATAATGTATAAAATGCATAGCTATCAAAATCAGCTTTTACGTTGATTTTTACTTGGTCATTTTCTACATTTTCTAGTTGCTAAATATGTCTAGTGAGCACTTTTGGATCCCATTTGTGTAGAAGAAAATTAATTACAAATTATATTAAATTATTTATGATTGTACATATATGGCACAATAAGGTAATGCACTCAGTTTTGAAGCTATTGGAGTTTCTAGTGAAAAACTATGATGGTAAGAAGTGACCCTCTTGGGAAGATTTATCACTCAACCAACTTTTCACTAGAAAATACTCAAAGGGAAGGTCATAGGAGTTAATTTTATTATTTCAAAAACCTAAAAATACTATTTTGAGTTTATTTTCAAGAGTGTTTTAGAAATATAAGATATGATAGTTTTTACTCATATCTTGCTTCATGATTTTTCATTTTTCCATGTTCTAAAGGTGTTGATGTGAATGTGTGCGATTGTGTGTTGGTTTTTTAGTCATATATTTTAATCAATAAATCTATTTTATATAATTCTAATGATTTTATAAATTTGATTTCTTCCTCTTTAAAATGATGTTTATTTCAAATTGGCAAAATGTATATTTAAAATTAGTCAATGTCGTAACTAAAATGGTGGTTATTAACCCTAAAAAATCCTTTTTAGGCTATGTTGTTAAAAAATATTCAAGTTTTAGGTCTAATGGAGTTTAAAATTATTATAAGAGTGTTTTTGTTGTCATTACTCATCAATGGAGGTTAAATAAGGTAATCAAAGTCACCCTCAAGGTCTTTAAGCATTAAATGCTAAGGTGACAAGCATTTACAAAGTGTCTAGAGGCTTCTATAATACCAAGTGGGATATGTGATTAATTTGAAGTGGAAGAGGTTAAGTGAAAAGAGGAGGCAACTCAAAGTATTTAATAATCCTTCTAGAAGAATGAAGACTTTCTCCATGTAGAGGAGGATGACATCACTCAAGTCATCATCCATTTTCCCTTCTTCTCTCTTCCATTTCAAACATTCATGTGGTCTTGTTAGGATTAATGCATTGGTAATATTGATTTTATTATCATGGTTTCAAGTATCAATTTTTTTTAAGGTCTTAGTGAAGTTTTCTCAAGAGGGTAAGATATGATGTGTCTTCTCCAAATCAAAATGTGTAGAATTTTTTGGGAACAATTTTACAAGGCTAAATCATTTTATTTTCTCTCCAAAACTTGTTTTATGGTATTATATTATTAGGGGAATAAAATGGTGAAGGTGGTTGAAAAAAATTATTCATCATGTGAAAATATCATAGTCATAAAAATTGCCTAGTGCATAGATTTCTATGTATTTATGAGTGTCAAATCAGCCTATACAACACTTCTCAAAAATAATTTCATAGAACTAAATAAATTATAATAAAATTTAATTTTAATATGATGGTAACCAAATGTGATAATAATGTGTAAGTCAAAAAAGGCACAAAAAATTAGCTTTCACATGTGAAATGTGTAAGGTTAAAAATTAGATTCTAGGCTGATTTTTACCTAGTCATTTTTCGGGTTATTTCTAATTTTAAGTTTTGGTCAATGTGCATATTTCAAGATCATTTTTTGTAGTGTTTAAGGAGGTCAAATATTTTTCAAATTTATCATGGTGATATATAAATGTCATTAGAGTGCAATGAGAAATATAATGCACACATATTATATATAATGTGTAAAATGCACAACTATCAAAATCAGCTTCATTGTACCCAATAAAGTTTATATGATTGTACCTAGATGGCATAATAAGGTAATTCACTTGGTTTCATAGATATTGGATTTTATAAAAAAAATTTATGATGGTGTGAAGTGACCTCCTGAGAAGATTTATCACTCAACCAACTATTCACCAAACTCAGAGGGAAAGTCGTAGGGTTAATTTGATTATTTCAAAAAACTAAAAATACTCTTTTTAGTGTGTTTTCAAGATATTTATGTAAATATAAGATATGATGGAGTTTTTTCATATCTTTCTCTATGATTTTTAATTTTTTCATGACTATGTAAATGATTCAAGAGATTATATATCTTACATTTTTTCTTACATGGAGTATACATATCTTGATTTTTCATAATAATAATAAAAATAACAATTAAAAAAACAACTTATCATTTAATCCACAACTATTTTTTTGATACCACTAGTTGCATTGGAAATCTAATTTCTCCCTCTTTGTAATGATGTTGATTTTAAATTAGAGAAGTGTATATTTAAAATTAGTCAATGTCACAACTAAAATGGTGGTTATTGGCCCTCAAAAAGCCTTTATAGCCTATGTTGTGAGCAAAGCTTCAAGGGTCTAATGGAGTTAGAAATGATTGTAAGAGTGTTTTTCAAGTCATTATTCATCAATAGAGGTTAAATAAGGTAATGCATTTCTCATGATGCATCGTAACTTTGAAATTTAAGTGATATGTAATATCAAATTTTAAGTGGTTTTGAACGTGTTAAAGATCTAAAGATTTGAATTTTATTCACATTTCTCATGATGCATCACAACTTTAAAATATGAATGATATATAATATTGAAGTTTGAGTGGTTTCGAATGTGTTTAAGATCCAAAGATTTGAACTCCATTCACATTTATCATGATGCATCACAAATTTGAAGTTTGAATGATATGTAACACCAAAGATTCAATAGTTTTAAATGTGTTCATGATCAAAAGATTCAAACTTTGTGCATATTTGTCATGATGTAGAGTAACTTTGATGTTTGAATGATATGTAATACCAAATCTTAAGTGGTTTTAAACATGTTTAAGATTCAAAGATTAGAAATTTATACACATTTATCATGATGCATCACAAATCTTAAATTTGAATGATATGTAATACCAAAGCTTAAGTAGTTTTGAACATGTTTAAGATCCAATGATTTGAACTTTATGAGTATTTCTCATGCTGCATCACAACTTTGAAATTTAATTGATAATACTAAAGTTTGAGTGGATTTTAATTTGTTTAAGATCCAAATATTTTAATTTTTTTCATGTTTCTCATGATGCATCAAAACTTTGAAATTTGAACAATATGTAATACTGAATATTGATTAGTTTTAAATGTGTTTAAGATCCAAAGATTCAAAATTTATGCATGTTTCTCATGATGTATCACAACTTTAAAATATGAAAGATATGTAATATCGAAGCTTGAGAGGTGTTGAACATGTTGAATATCCAAAGATTCTAACTTTATGCACCTTTGTCATGATGCATCCTAAATTTAAAGTTTTATAATATGTAATATCAAAGCTTAAGAAGTTTTGAACGTGTTTAATTTCTAAATATTTAAAATTTATGCACATTTAACATGATGCATCTCAACTTTAAATTTTGAATGATATGTAATACCAAAGGTTAAGAATTTTTGAATGTGTTTAAGATTAAAAGATTTAAACTTTTTGCATATTTCTCATGATGCATCATATTTTAAAATTTGAGTGATATGTAATATTGAAGCTTAAGTGGTTTTGAATGTGTTCAAGATCAAAAGATTAAAAATTTATGAATATTTCTCATTATGCATCATAACTTTAAAATTTTAATGATATATAATACCGAAGCTTAAGTGGTTTTGAATGTGTTTAAGATCCAAAGATTTGAATTTTATGCGCATTTCTCATAATGCATCACAACTTTGAAATTTGAGTGATGTGTAATATCGAAGCTTAAGTGGTTCTAAACATGTTTAAGATCCAAATATTTGAGCTTTATATTTTTTTTATCATAATTCATCACAACTTTTAAATTTAAATGATGTGTAATATCAAAGCTTAAGTGGTTTTAAACGTGTTTAAGATACAAAGATTTTAACTTTATGCACATTTGTCATAGTGCATTGCAACTTTAAAATTTGAATGATATTTAATACTAAAGTTTAAGTGGCTTTTAATGTGTTTAAGATATAAATATTCAAAATTTATGCATGTTTCTCATAATGGATGCATCACAAATTTTAAATTTTAAAGATATGTGATGTAAGAACATATAGCAAGTTAACCACAATTTTGTGTTGTTGAAGTGATATATGTAGTCAAGACTCATAGTTAATACATTTTGGAGTTTAGATGAGTGTGAAGGATCATATAGGATAAATTTATGGTATTTATAATCAATTTGAGTCATCATTATGTATTTTATAGGTGTTTGGAATTTTCCCTCCAAAATTGTAAATTTGAAAATTCAAATATTAGAAGTAAGCCTAATGGACCCATAAGTATAGTGTGGAGTGGTTAGGTGAGAGAAGGTTAATATGAGGTTATAATAATTATTGTAAAGGGTTTTTTGATTCATTATATGTCTAAATTATTTACTCAAGAATCAAGTTAACTAATACAACTACCACTCATGCATTGAGTTGGCTTGTAAAAGTCATGTTTTGTAACTACCTCAAAAACCAACGTAGAAGTTGGATGCAAAAAGGAAGTTGGAGTTGGTTGTAGAATATTAGGAAGAAAGGAGAATTTTAGATAGGATATGAAATAATTATAGTAAATAGGAGAGAAACCAAAAAAAAGTAAAATGTAAAACTCCTCAAATAAGATTGACAAGTCTATGAATAGACTACAAGTGTAATATAGTTGGTTCATATGAATAAAGAAAGTTATTTTTGTTATGTGTCATTATATCTAAATAAACACATGTATTTTTTGTTGAAATGCCCTTGATGCCATGATCAAGTTATTGTGTGTGTAGTTGTAGGTTCAAACAATGGACTATAGGAGATAGTCAATAAAGTATAGAGTTATAGTCAAAAGAAAAGGAGAAGAGTTGATGAAGTTTGTGAGGGTTGAAAGAAGGATCTATGTGGTATGATAATATTAGAGACACTTGAAACCTTATAAACTCTTTTGATTAATAAATTTACTGATGTGAAGTGGATAAACTTATATAAAGACAACTCTTTCTTTGCACCCTATTGTACACTTATAAGGATCAAGAATGAAGGTATGTGTATGTGTTTGAAAGTATTATCTATGGTTATGATTGAAATGATGATATATGGATAAGGACATGATTTATGATATGGTTTGAGAGTTGGTTTAATTAAAGTTTTATTGGAAAACCTCAAGTCCATAGTGAGTATTTTATTCAAACATTATACACCATATTTTACTCAGTTACCCCTGTTCCTGTTCTGTTGATATGCCAAGGAAATATAATATGATTTAAGGATATGAGTGGTTATTGGATGGATGGGTAATTTTAATAAGTAAAAATTAGATTAATTATCAAGAATAATCTTGAAGAAATCTTCAAACCTATTGAACTCAAATAGACCCTTGTTTTGCATGAGTAATACCCTATTTTCCCAATCAACTCTCAACAAAGAGGTAGATGTGCTTAATGAAGGGAATATGCATGATTTTAGTTAAGTATTAATGTTAAATAAAGAGAAAATAATTATTCTCATATCTCTTTTAAATTAGGATACTTATTTATATATTCACATACTGCTAATTAATTACACAATCATCTTAGAGTGTAAATAATTCTATGTTTTGGCCATTTTCAACCCTAGCAAGATTGGTGGAGCATCCTAACCTATTTGAAAAGATGGATAAGATAAAAATAGACCTATAAATGGTCTTTTATTTTATTCAAACATCCTAAAACTCAATAAAGTGAATTTTTAAGCCTCTCAACCTCTATAGACAACCACCTAGGATTTCCAAACAAAAAACCCTATAAATTTCATTATAACCATTAAAATTTGCTCAAAATTCATAATATTGCTTTTTTTTTTTGGGTTTAGATAAGGATTCATGTGGTTTAAATTAGGTACCATATGGTCTAGTATTGTTTTGATCACTATGGGAGGGTAATGAGGGATAATAGGTTTAATTGGGCATGTACAAAGGAAGTACTATCTGGACTTGGAGTTATACCTTGAAACTTTATGAGAAATTATAATAGGATAGAGGGTGATTAAACATGCCTTTATATTTATCAGATGTCTTGTAGATTTTTCAAATAAAGGGAAAAGGTGGAAAAAAGGCTACAAGGTCTTGGTGGCACTAAAGAGGTTAAAGAATGAAAATGCATGATGAAGTGATATTGAGAGGTTTAATTGGGTTATAAAAAGTGTAATATGATCATGAAATATCATCCATGTTATCAGACTATTTTCATGAAACATATAACAAGATTAGTGTGTCTAGAGTGGCTAATGTGAGCAAAGTGGGTGAATTCTTGATGAGGAGATGAACCAAAGGGTGGAATGAGTGAAAGAGAGAGTAATAAAGTTTTTTAAGGGTCTAATGATAGAAATAAGTGATTTTTTAGTGCTTATAAAATAATTTTATAGAAAAGGAGACTATATAGTCTAGTGAACAAGTTGGAAGACATCAATTAAAGTTAATCCTTAAGAATAAAGCCATGTATTAAAAGTTGAAATCAGATCAAATTTAGTGTAGATCATAGCCATGAAGATGTTTTTTACAATTTTTCCAAGTAACTCTACATCATTTGGTATCAGAGCAAGGTAAGCTTCTATTTCAAGTTTGTTTTGAGTTCTTTAAAGCTTGTTGATTTGATATAGACAAGATTGATATGAGGAATGTATGAAGTAACATTGTAGGGTATTATGGGAGAAGAGTATGTTTTAGGTGTGTCCTATTAAGGTCAGTGTAGATAAATTACAAAAGTGATAAAGAAAGGAATAATAGCCCCTATGTCTAATGAGGAGGACTTGAAGCTAGTCAAGAGGACTAGAGAAGGTAGAGAGAAAAGAGAACATTGAATCTCAAGAGAGGAAGAAAGGAAATACTCCTAGAGAGAGATAATAAGGGTAAGATGAGTCCTCGTATATGACTAAAGGAAGAGAAAATATCCAATATAGGTTTAAGAGGAAATATTGGTAAGCTTGCTAAGAGGAAGGTCTAGGTAGGCCTAGAAAGCAAAGAAAAAGAGAATATGAATGTAGAAAAATATGTGGAAGATATGTGAAGACAGTTGGGGTATAGTTTTGAGAAGATAGAGCTTATGGTGAATCTCATGAAGGGTCAAGGAAGTCAATGTATTGGATGCAATGTAAAGAAGAGGGTGAAGTGGCCACTAAAGCTACATAGGAGAGAGAAAAGGCACAAGATGAGTGTCTTAAGGAATGAGAAGAAGAAAGAGGAGTAATATGATGCTATGTTAAGTATTTTAGCTGAAGTAAAAGAGATAGATAACCATGAAGAAATGAAGCCAAAACATGAAGATTTGAGAGAACAAATGAACATGCAACAGTCATATATAGAGGTATATGAATACTTAAGTGTTAATTTCAATTGTATATATTCAAAACTTTTTAATCTACATTATTACATCATTTAAACTTCAAATTTGTAATAATTCATGAGAAATGTGCATAAATTTCAAGTATTTGGATCTTCAACACATTCAAAACCACTTAATCTTCATTATTATATATCATTTAAATTTCAAAATTATGATGCATTATGAAAAATGTGCATAAATTTCAAATATTTGGATCTTAAACATGTTCAAAACTACTTAAGCTTTAGTATTACATATCATTAAAATTTTAAAGTTGCAATTATTCATGTGAAATGTGCATAAAGTTTGAATCTTTGGATCTCAAACATGTTCAAAGCCACTTTAGCTTCGATATTACATATCATTTAAATTTGAAAGTTAAAATGCATTATGATAAATGAGGATAAATTTAAAATATTTAGATCTCAAAAATGTTTAAAACCACTTAAGCTTTGGTATTACATGTCAGTCATATTTTAGATTTATAATGCATCATGAAAAATATGCATAAATTTAGAATTTTTAGATCTTAAACACATTCAAAACTATTGAAACTTCAGTATTACATATAATTCAAATTTCAAAGTTATGATAGATCATGAAAAATGCACATAAAATTTAAATCTTTATATCTTAAATATATTCAAAACCTCTTAAGCTTTGGTATTACATATCATTCAAATTTCAAAGTTGTGATGCATTATGAGAAATGGGTATAAAGTTTGAATCTTTGGATCTTAAACATGTTCAAAAACACTTAAGTTTGGGTATTATATATCATTCAAATTTCAAAGCTATGATGCATCATGTGAAATGTGCATAAATTTTGAATCTTTGGATCTTGAACACATTCAAAACCATTAAATCTTTAGTATTACATATTAAAATTTTAAAGTTGTGATGTATCTTGAGAAACATGCATAAATTTTGAATTTTTGGATCTTAAACACATTAAAAACTACTTAAGCTTCAGTATTAGATATCATTCAAACTTCAAAGTTGTGATACATCATGAGAAATGTGCATAAAATTTGAATTATTATATTTAAACACATTCAAAACTGCTTAAGTTTCAATATTACATATCATTAAAATTTCAAAGTTGTGATACATCATGAAAAATGCACATAAAATTTGAATCTTAAACATGTTTAAAATTGTTCAATCTTTAGTATTACATATCATTCAAACTTCAAAGTTATGATGCATCATGACAAATGTGCATAAATTTTGAATCTTTGGCTCTTAAACATGTTAGAAACAATTTAAGCTTTGGAATTACATATCATTCAAACTTCAAAGTTGTAATGGATCATGACAAACATGCATAAAATGTGAATATTTGGATTTTAAACATGTTAAAAACTACTCAAGCTTCATTATTACATATTATTTAGATTTAAAATTTGTGATGCATCATAAGAAACGTGCATAAATTGTAAATCATTAGATCTTAAACCCATTAAAAATTACTTAATCTTTAGTATTACATATCATTAAAACTTTAAAGTTACAATGCATCATGAGAAACATGCATAAAGTTAAAATATTTGGATTTTAAACACCTTCAAAACCACTTAAGTTTATGTATTACATATCATTCAAATTTCAAAGTTGTAATGCATCATACAAAATACATGTAAAATTTAAATATTTGGATATTAAATATGTTCAAAACTGCTTAAGCTTTGATATTACATATCATTCAATTTTCAAAGTTGTGATGCATTATGAGAAACATGTATACATTTTAAATATTTAGATCTTTAACACATTTTAAATCACCCTATCATTCAAAATTTAAAGTTATGATGCATCATGATAAATGCACATAAATTTTGAATCTCTAGATCTTAAACATGTTAAAAATTATTTAAGCTTCATTATTACATATCACTTAAATTTCAAAATTATGATGCATAATGAAAAATATGTATAAATTTTGAATATTTGGATCTTAAACATGGTCAAAGTGCTTAAGCTTTGGTATTACATATAATTCAAATTTCAAAGTTGTGATGTATCATAAAAAAATATGCATAAAGTTTAAATATTTAAATCTTAAACACTTTAAAATCTACTTAAAATTTAGTATTATATATGATTCAAATTTTAAAGTTGTGATTCATCTTGAAAGATGTGCATAAAATTCAAATATTTTATTCTTAAACATGTTGAAAACCACTTAAGCTTTGATATTACATGTCATTTAAATTTAAAAGTTGAAATGCATATTTAGAACCCACATAAAGTTGGAATCTTTAGATCTTAAACACGTTTAAAACTATTTAAGCTTTCATATTGCATCATTCAAATTTCAAAGTTGTGATGCATTAGGATAAATGTGAATAAAGTATGAATCTTTGGATCTTAAACACATTCAAAACCACTTAAGCTTTGGTATTTCATCATTCAAATTTCAAAGCTATGATACATTATGAGAAATGTGCATAAAGTTTAAATATTTAGATTTTAAAGATGTTCAAAACCACTTAAGCTTTGGTATTACATCATTAAGATTTTAAAGTTGTAATGCATTATGAGAAATGCATATAAAGTTTGAATCTTTAGATCTTAAATATGCTCAAAATTGCTTAAGCTTTAGTATTACATATCATTCAAATTTAAGAATTATAATGCATCATTTGAAATATGCATAATTTTTAAATATTTAGATCTTAAACAAGCTCAAAATCACTTAAACTTCAATATTATATATAATTCAGATTTAAAAGTTATGATGCATTATGAAAAATGCACATAAATTTCTAATCTTTGGATCCTAAACACATTCAAATACACTTAAGTTTCAATATTACATATCATTCAAATTTTAAATTTGTGATGCATCATGAAAAATATGCATAAAATTCCAATTTTTAGATGTTAAACACACTCAAACCACTTAAGATTTAGTATTACATATCATTCAAATTTCAAAGTTGTGAGCACTATGAATAATATGCATAAAGTCTAATTTTTTGGATATTAAACATGTTTAAAACTTTTTAATCTTTGGTATCACATATCATTCAAATTTCAAAATTATGATGAATTATTAGAAACATAAAGATCAAATCTTTAGATCTTAAACACATTCAAAATTGCTTAAATTTTAGTATTACATATCATTTAGACTTCAAAGTTATGATGCATCATGAGAAATGTGCATAAATTTTGAATCTTTGGATCTTAAACATGTTTAAAGTTGCTTAAGTTTTTGTATTACATATCCTTAAAATACTAAATTTGTGGTTCATCTTGACAAATGTGCATAAATTTCAAATCTTAAATACATTCAAAACTACTTAAACTTCGGTATTTCATATTCAAATTTCAAAGTTTTGATTCATTATAATAAATGTGCACAAAGTTGAAATATTTAGATCTTAAATATGTTGAAAACCACTTAAAAATTGATATTAAATATCATTCAAACTTCAATATTGTGATGCATCACGAGAAACACACATAAAGTTTAAATCATTGGATCTTAAACACATTTAAAACCATTTAAGTTTTCATAAATTTTAAATTTTTAGATCTTAAACACCTTTCAAACCACTTAAGCTTTGATATTGCATATCATTCAAATTTTAAAGTTATGATGGATCATAAAAAATGCTCATAAAGTTTGAATCTTTGGATCTTAAACACATTTAAAACTACTTAAAATTTGGTATTACATATCATTCAAATTTCAAAGTTGTGATTCATCATGATAAAAATGCATAAATTTTTAATTTTAGATCTTAAAAATGTTTAAAACCACTTAAGCTTTGGTATTACATGTCAATAAAATTTTAAAGTTTTGAAACATGAATATAGTTTTCATATTTGTATCTTAAACATGTTCATAACCACCTAAGCTTTGATATTACATAACATTCAAATTTCAAAGTTGTGATGCATCATGAGAAATATGCATAAATTTTGAATCTTTAGATCTTAAAAATATTTAAAATTACTTAATCTTGGTATTATATATCATTCAAATTTTAAAGTTGCGATGCATAATGGAAAATGCATATAAAGTTCAAATCTTTAGATCTTAAACATGTTCAAAACCACTTAAGCTTCAGTATTATATATTATTCGAATTTAAAAGTTATGATGCATCATGAAAAATGTACATAATATTTGACTCTTTAAATCTTAAAGACGTTTAAAACCACTTAAATTTTGATATTATATATCATTTAAATTTTAAAGTTGTGATACACCATGATAAATGTGCATAAGGTTTGAATCTTTGAATCTTAAATACATTCAAAATTGCTTAAGCTCTATATCATTTAAATTTCAATGTTGCAATGCATCTTAAAAAACATGCAAAAAGTTTGAATCTTTGGATCTTAAACATGTTCAAAATCACTTAAGCTTTGATATTATATATCATTAAAATTTTAAAGTTAAGATGCATTATAATAATCATGCACAAAGTTTGAATCTTTGGATCTTAAACATGTTTAAAATCACTTATGATTTCATAATACATATCATTAAAATTTTAAAATTGTGATGCATCATGAGAGACATGCACAACATTTGAATCTTTAGATCTTAAATACATTCAAATTTTTTTAAACTTTAGTATTACATATCATTCAAATTTTAAGTTATGATGCATCATGAGAAATATGCATAAAGTTTGTATCTTTGGATCTTGAACAATTTCAAAATCACTTAAACTTTGGTATTATATATCATTCAAATTTTAAATTTGTGATAAATCCTTAAAAATGCACATAAATTTCAAATCTTTATATCTTAAACATGTTCAAATTTGCTTAAGTTTTGGTATTACATATCATTCAAATTTCAAAGTTGTGATGCATTATGAGAAATGTGAATAAATTTTGAATCATTAGATCTTAAACATGTTTAAAATTAATTATGTTTTAGTATTACATATCATTAAAACTTTAAAGTTGTGATGCATCAAGAGAAATATGCATAAATTTCAAATCTTTAGATCTTAAACATGTTTAAAACTGCTTAAGCTTTAGTATTATGTATCATTCAAATTTTAAAGTTTAAATGTATTTTAAAAAATGCACATAAAATTTAAATCTTTAGATCTTAAATTTTTTTAAAACCACTTAAGCTTTGGTATTACATGTCATTCAAATTTTAAATTTAATATGCATCATGAGAAACTTACATAAATTTTGAATCTTTAAATCTTAAACATGGTCAAAACCACTTGAACTTAGATATTACATATCATTCAAAATTCAAAGTTGTAATGCATCATTATAAATGCACATAAATTTTGAATCTTTGGATGTTAAACATGCTCAAAACTACTCAAAATTTGGTATTTTATCATTCACATTTCAAAGTTGTAATGTATTATGAGAAATACACGTAAGGTTTAAATCTTTGGATTTTAATTACCTTTAAAAATACTTAAGTTTCAGTATTATATCATTTAGATTTTAAAATTACGATGCATTGTGAGAACCATGTATAAAGATCAAATCTTTAAATCTTAAACATATTCAAAACTGCTTAAGTGTTAGTATTACATATCATTCAAATTTAAGAGTTGTGTTGCATCATATGAAACACATATAAAGTTATAATATTTAGATCTTAAACACTCTCAAAACTCTTTTCATTAAAATTTCAAAATTATAATGCATTATGAAAAATGTACATAAATTGCAAACCTTTAGATCTTAAACATGTTCAATCCACTTAAGTTTCAGAATTATATATCATTTAAATTTTATAGTTATGATGCATCATGAAAACCATGAATAAAATTTGAATATTTAGATCTTAAACATGCTCAAAACCACTTAAGCTTCAATATTATATATCATTCAAGTTTCAAAGTTGCAAGCATTATAAAAAATTACATAAACTTCAAATCTTTGGATCTTAAACATGTTCAAAACCTCTTAATATTTGGTATTACATACCATTCAAATTTAAAAGTTATGATGCATTATAAGAAACATGCATAAAGATTGAATATTTGGATCTTAAACATGTTCAAAACCACTTAAGCTTCAATATTACATATCATTCAAAACTGAAAGTTGCGATGCATCATGAGAAACATGCATAAAGTTTGAATATTTGGATTTTAAACACATTCAAAACAACTTAAATTTTGATATTTCATATCATTAAAATTTTTAGGTTATGATGCATCATGATAAATGCGTATAAAATTTGAATCTTTGGATCTTAAACACATTAAAAATTGTTTAAGATTTGATATTACATATCCTCAAATTTCAAAGTTGTAATGCATCATGAAAAATGTTCATAAAGTTTAAATTATTAGATCTCAAACATGCTCAAAACCACCTAAACTTCAATATTACTTCATTCAAATTTCAAATTTATGATGCATCATGAGAAACATGCATAAAATTTAAATCTTTGTATCTTTAACACATTCAAAATTGCTTAAGCTTCAATATTCATTCAAATTGCAAAGTTATGAGGCATCATGAAAATGGAACATAAATTTTAAATATTCGGATCTTAAACACCTTCAAAAATACTTAAGCTTTAGTATCACATATTTTTTAAATTTTAAAGTTGGTATGCATCATTATAAATGTGCAAAAAATTTAAATTTTTAGATATTAAATATGTTAAAAATCTCTTAAGCTTTGGTATTACATATCATTCAAACTTTAAAGTTGTAATGCATAATGAGAAATTCTCATAAAATTTGAATATTTAGATCTTAAACACCATCAAAATTTCTTAATCTTTGGTATTACATATCATTCAAATTTCAAAGTTGAAATGCATCATAAGAAATGCTCATAAATTTTGAATCTTTGGATCTTAAACATGTTCAAAACCCCTTAAGCTTTGCTATTACATATCATTCAAAATTTAAAGCTATAATACATCATGAAAAACATGCATAAAATTCAAATCTTTATATTTTAAATGTATTTAAAATAACTTAAGCTTTGATATTACATATCATTCAAATTTCAACATTGCAATGCATCATGAGAAATGAACATAAAATTGGAATCTTTAGATCTTGAACATGTTCAAAATTGATTAAGCTTTGGTATTACATATCATTCAAATTTAAAATTTGTGAATCATTATAAACAACATGCATAAATTTTGAATGTTTATATCTTAAATATGGTTAAACTACTTAAGCTTCAGTATTACATATCATTCAAATTTTAAAGTTTTGATGCATGTTGAGAAATGTGCATAAAGTTTGAATCTTTAGATTTTAAATAATTTCAAAATTTCTTAATCTTTGGTATTACATGTCATTAAAATTTCAAAATTGAGATTAATCATGAGAAACATGCATAAAGTTCAAATCTTTGAATCTTAAATATGTTCAAAACCACTTAAGCTTAGGTATTACATCATTGAAATTTTAAATTTGTGATGCATTATGATAAATACAAATAAAGTTCAAATCTTTGAATTTTAAACACATTTAAAACTTCTTAAGCTTTGGTATTACATATCATTCAAATTTTAAAGTTGTGATAAATTATGATAAATGTGCATAAAGTTAGAATCTTTGGTTCTTATACATGTTCAAAATCTCTATATCTTCAATATTACATATGATTCAAATTTCAAATTTATGATGTATCATGAAAAATGTGCATAAGGTTCGAATATTTGCATATTAAACATGTTCAAAACCATATAAATTTTTCTATTCCATATCATTTAAATTTTAAAGTTGTGATTCATCATGAGAAATGTGCATAGAATTCGAATCTTTAGATCTTAAACACATTTAAAACTACTTAAGCTTCAGTATTACATATCATTCAAATTTTAAAGTTGTGATCTATCATGAGAAACATGCATAAGTTTAGAATATTTCGATATTAAACATGTTCAAAATTGATTAAATTTTGGTATTACATATCATTCAAATTTCAAAGTTGTGATGCATCACAAGAAATATGCATAATGTTCAAATCTTTGGATCTTAAACATATGAAAGCCACTTAAGCTTTGGTAATACATATCATTCAAATTTTAGAGTTGCAATACCTCATAAAAAATATACACAAATTTTGAATATTTGAATCTTAAACATGTTTAAAATCACTTAATCTTTGGTATTACATATCATTCAAATTTAAAAGTTGTGATGCATCATGAAAAATGTGCACATAGTTAGAATCTTTAGATCTTAAACACATTTAAAATCACTTAAGCTTTGGTATTACATATAATTCATATTTTAAAGTTGTAATGCATAATAATAAATGTGCACAAAGTTAACATTTTTATATCTTAAACATGTTCAAAATCATTTAAGCTTCAATATTACATATACTTCAAATTTTTAACATTGTAATGCACTATGAAAAATGCACACAAAGTTCAAATATGTGGGTCTTAAACACATTCAAAACTACTAAAGCTTCATTATTCCATCATTTAAATTTCAAAGTTGTGATGCATTATGAAAAACATGCATAAATTACAAATCCTTAGATCTTAAACACCTTCAAAATTGCTTAAGATTTGATACTACATCATTCAAATTTCAAACTTGTGATGCATTATGAGAAATGCACATAAAGTTTAAATATTTGAATCTAAAACATATTCAAAACTACTTAAGCTTAGGTATTACATATTATTCAAATTTAAGAGTTGCAATGCATCATACAAAATGCATATAAAGTTTGAATCTTTAGATCTTAAACACGTTTAAAATTGCTTAAGCTTTGGTATTATATATCATTGAAATTTTAAAGTTGTGATGCATAATTAGAAACACACAAAATTATCAAATATTTTTATCTTAAACACATTCAAATTCACTTAAGTTTTAGTATTACATATCATTTAATATTCAAAGTTGTGATGCATCATGAGAAATGTGCATAAAGTTCAAATCTACCTTAGTCTCTATTGGTTGTTCCAATCTAATCTCTTTCTTGCCTTGAATAACTTATTCATCATAGATTTCTTCATTATGGTCTTGAAAACACATTGGCTCACCTAAAACCTTGAATTATTCATCATCAACCTGACCTTGTTCTCTTAGAGGTGCCAACTTCTCAAATCTTCATATTCTTTGAATAGATGTAAATAAATCTACTACATGTCCTTCAAATCTCCTTGAACCTGCTCATTTTACTCAACAAAGTTAGTCAACATGATGTCTTTCTAAAAATATATTTCTTTCAACTCTTCACCAAATTCTTTATTGACCAAGGTAGTAACTTTAGCACTCTTGTCATAAGCAACTATAATATCATAAAAATCACATTTTTCTTCATTTGTGAATACTGATTAATGTCTATTTTCACCAAGCGAAGCACTAATGGTGAATTCTTCATCATATACACTTGCATTATCTTATTCTCATTTTCTTTGAATCACACTTTTAGCTATAATATCTTATTCATTTATTTCCCATATTATAGGTTCCTCTTCAAGAAGGGATGTGGTGGGAGGGTGATGGGCATGTTCATGAGTTAGAGAGGGAGTATGAGGTATGGTGGATGATTCATGGATGGCTTTGGAAATGGAGGGAATAATCTTGTAATTTGGGGGTTTGGAAATGGGATATTCTTAAAGGAACTCTTGAAGGGAAAACATGTTGAGTTGGGAAATGGAAGGAACATCTTTTTCAACAAGAACTTAATTTATCTCATAGCCTTCTTGATGCTCTTCAACATTTGCAACTATATGTTCCACCTTCTCAACTAAGGCCTATTTTTTACATTTAAAATTTTCTTGGATAGACATCTAAGATGGAATAGCGTAAGGCTCTTGAGGAAGGGATGGAGAGAATTACATAGGTTTATATTCTTCCACAAGAGTTAGCATGGTATAATTAGGAATCATAATATAAAAAAGCCTCTAATTTGATGAGATCTTGCTTTCTTGAGGAGGGATAGGTGTAACTTGAGAAAGAATTGAAATCAAAAGAGGTGGACTAGGGAAAAGAGATGATGGTTGAGGCTTATTGGATTGGGTCTCTTGATCCTCCCACCTCTCTAATATATCTATCCACCATTGGATAAAATTTATCATTTCATATAACTCATCATTGCTAACATTTTGGGTTTTCTCTCCAACTAACATCCACTTACCCATCAACATTTGAACTGACTTCCTCATTTTCTCTATGAGATGAAAAGCGATCCCATCAAGTTCACCATCCCATTTTAGTAGATTTGGCTTGAGTGCCAACAATTATATGGTAGGGGAAACATAATTTTTTGATGGAATTGAAGTTGGAAGGGAGGAGTATGATTATTGTAAGTCTTGGTAAGGCTTCTCAACAACATCATGGTCATCTGAAGGGGAAGTATAATGACAATAAGACTTTCATGACTCATAAGGCTGATAACAATCTTGATAGGGTTATTAAGAAACATAATTGGGGTCATGACAAGGCTGATATAGGGAGATGCATAGTAGAAGCTTTCATCATATCAAGCCATGATAACTTCATTAGTCAAATGAGAACACAAAATATAAACATTTTTTTTCATAATAAGTACCTGAGCTACCTATAACCAATTGATTATATTTAGAGTTGCCATTGATGTTTGATGAATGCCTCGAAAGGATAATGCCTAGAAGAATACACCAAAAATTATTCCACTCTTTTGGACCTTAGGTCCCACCGAACATGATAGAACTATTATGGCAAAGATTTGTACCATTGGAGAGGGTTTTTCAGGCTCTCCCCAACCTAGCCACAGAATAGGAAAAACTTTGAAAGACATAATGGAATTGAATTAGAAAAAACACTATAAGAGGTGCTTATTTATACAACACTAAATGAGATGGGATCTCCTAATTTGTAGGAGATTATGACTCACACTAACTAATCACACATAGGAAATACCCCATATAGCTAACCTAAGTCAATCAAAGGTGTAATACCTTGAAACATTTATTATAATAGGCCAGGATAACTTAATTATTCTAATATTCCCCCCTTAATTGATCATAGCCTGAAGAGAAGAAAGAATTTTTGAATGCCTCAAAATTATCATGTGCAAGTGAATTCGTGAAGACATTTGCATAATGATCCTAAGTAGGGCAATACTAGAGTTGTATGTTGTATTTATAAACATGTTCATGTATGAAATAAATTTTAACCTATATGTGTTTGGTTATCTCATAAAACATTGGATTGTGAACAAGATGTAGAACAACTTAATTGTCACAATTCAGAATTGTAGCTTGAGTCGATGGAACTCCAAGTCTTAGAATAATGTGATGAATCCATATCACTTCACAAATAGTTCCTGATGTAGCATGATATTCTACCTCTATGTAAGATCTAGAAATATAATTTTTCTTCTTACTTCCCCATAAAATTGGACTAGATCCTAGAAAGAACATATATTTAGAAGTGGATTTTTTATCATCAATAGAAGCTGCATGATTTGGATTTATCTATCATGTCAAGAACTTATCATTCTTATTTTAATATAAGCCATAATCAATTTTACCTTTGATGTATCTCAATACTCATTTTTTTTCTTTCCAATGTGTCACCTTTGGTTCTTGCATTAACTGAGAAAGATAGTTGATAGTACAACTAATATCCAGCCTAGTATATGTCAAGTAAATGAGACTCCCAATCAACCGTCAATAGAGAGTTGCATTTAATTTTGGTGATGGATCTATATGATAAAATTGAAGTCTTGTCTCCATAGGGATAAGATATGATGGTTGAGGTTGCTTGGATTAGGTCTCTTGATTCTCCTACCTCTTTAATATATCTATCCATCATTGGATACAATTTATCATTTCATAGAACTCATCATTGATAACATTTTGGGTTTCCTCTCCAACTAACATCCACTTACCCATCAACATTTGAATTGACTTCCATATCTTCTCTATGAGATGAAAAGGGATCACATCATGTTTGCCATCCCATTTTATCATCACCTCTTCTAATTTTAGCAGATTTGGATTGAGTGCTAATAAGTATATATTGAAGTTGAAAGGGAGGAGTATGATTGTTATAAGTTTTGATAAGGCTACTCAACAACATCATGGTCATATGAAGGGGAATTAGAATGACCATAGGACTTCCATGATTCATAGGGATGATAACAATCTTGATAGGGCTATTGAGACACATAATTAAGGTCATGATAAGGTTGTTAAGGAAGTGCATAGTAGAATATTTCATCATATCCAACCATGCTAACTTCATTAGTCAAATGAGAACATAAGATATCATCATTTTTTCATAATAAGTCCCTAGGCTAATTATAACTAGCTGATTACATTCAAAGTTTCCATTGATGTTTGATGAATGCCTTAAAACGCTGATGGGTAAAAGAATACACCAAATATTATTCCACTCTTTTGGACCTTAGATCCCATTGAACACGCTAGAAACTATTCAAGCATAGATTTTCACCATTGGAGAGGGTTATTTAGGCTCTCTCCAACCTAGCCACACAATGGAAAAACCTCTAGGCTATGGGTATCCTATAATGGAGGTGAACCTCTAGGTTATGAGATAACTCCCTAGGTATATCAGTTCGGCTCTTATCAAACCACTTTAAACTAATGATTACCAAACAAAAGGGTTATAAAGAGGAGAAAGGGATGATTAAAAATTAAAAAAGGGTGGTATACCAATTTTTGACATTCCTCATTGCTCTGAGGCACACATAGATGATAACTAAGAACTACTAGACTCACAAAAACTCTATAACTAGCTGGTTGCTTAAGTGTTTAAGATCTAAATATTTGAACTTTATATTCATTTCTCATGATGCATCATAGCTTTGAAAATTTAATGATATGTAATACCGAAGCTTAAGTAGTTTTGAACATGTTTAAGATCCAAACATTCAAACTTTATGCATATTTTTTGTGATGCATCAAAACTTTAAAATTTGAAAGATATGTAATATCAAAGTTTAAGTGGATTTAAATGTGTTTAAGATTCAAAGACTTAAAATTTATGATCATTTCTCATGATGCATCAAAAATTTTAAATTTGAATGATATGTAATGCTGAAGCTTAAGTAGTTTTGAACGTGTTTAAGATTAAAAGATTTGAACTTTGTGTGTTTCTCATGATGCATCACAACTTTAAAGTTTAAATGATATAAAATATCAAAGCTTAAGTAGTTTTCAATATTTCTAAGATCCAAAGATTCAAACTTTATACACATTTCTCATGATAAATCTCAATTTTGAAATTTGAATGATATGTAATACCAAAACTTAAATAGTTTTCAATGTGTTTTAGGTCAAAATTTTAGAACTTTATGCATGTTTATCATAATGCATTAAAACTTTGAAATTTGAATGATATGTAATAACAAAGCTTAAAGGATTTTGAATTTATTTATGATCCAAATATTCAAACTTTATGAAATTTTTTCATGATGCATTGCAACTTTAAAATTTTAATGATATGTATTACTGAAGCTTAAGTAGTTTTGAATGTGTTTAAAATTTAAAGATTCAAAATTTATGTGCATTTGTCATTATGAATCACAACTTTGAAATTTTAATGATACGTAATATCGAACCTTAAGAAGTTTTAAATGTGTTTAATATCCAAAGATTCAAAATTTAATAAAATTTCTCATGATGCATTGCAACATTGAAATTTGAATGATATGTAATATCGAATCTTAACTAATTTTGAACATGTTTAAGATCCAAATATTCAAACTTTATGTGCATTTCTCATGATACATCACAACTTTGAAAGGTGAATGATATGTAATACCAAAGCTTAAGCATATTTGGAATGTGTTTAAGATCTAAGATTCAAAATTTATGCATGCCTTTTATAATGCATTGCAATTTTAAAATTTGAATTATATGTAATACAAAAGTTTAAGTGGTTTTGAACGTGTATAAGATCCAAAGATTCAAATTTTATGCCCATTCCTCATGATGTATCATAGAATTGAAATTTGAATAATATGTAATATTGAAGCTTAAGTAGTTTTGAACAGATTTAATATCTAAAAATTTAAACTTTATGTGCATTTATCATGATGCATCACAACTTTGAAATTTGAATGATATGTAATACTGAAGCTTAAATGGTTTTGAATGTATTTAAGATCTAAATATTCAAAATTTATGCACATTTTTCATGATGCATCACAACTTTGAATATTTATGATTTTCAATATCAAAGTTTACATGATTTTGAATGTGTTTAAGATCCAAAAATTTAGACTTTATTCACATCTCTCATAATGCATCACAATTTTGAAATTTGAGTGATATGTAATATTGAAGATTAAATAGTTTTGAACATGTTTGAGATATAAAGATTCAAACTTTATTCATGTTTCTTATGATGCATTACAAATTTTAAGTTTGAAATCTATGTAATACCAAAGCTTAAAAAATTTCAAATGTGTTTAAGAATATAAAGATTTAAATTTTATGCACATTTATCAAGATCCATCACAAATTTAAAAGTTGAATGATATGTAATATTGAATCTTAAGTGGTTTTAAATATTTTTAGGATTCAAAAATTTCAAATTTATATACGTTTGTCATGATGCATCAAAACTTTGAAATTTTAAATAATATAATATTGAAGCTTAAGTAGTTTTGAATGTGCTTTAGATCTAGAGATTCATACTTATGTGCATTTCTCACAATAAATCACAACTTTAAAATCTTAATTATGTAATGCCAAAGATTAATTACTTTTGAACATGTTTAAGATCAAAATATTGGAACTTTATGCAAATTTATCATGATGCATCACAACTTTGAAATTTGACTGATATGTAATACTAAAGCTCAAATAGTTTTGAACATGTTTAAGATTCAAATATTTAAAATTTATGTGTGTTTCTCATTATGAATTACAACTTTAAAATTTGAATAATATGCAATACTAAAGCTTACACAGTTTTGAACGTGTTTAAGATCCAAAAATTCAAACTTTATGTAAGTTTCTCATGATGCATCACAGCTTTAAAATTTGAAAGATATGTAATACTGAACCTTAAGTGATTTTGAATGTATTTAAGATCTAAATATTCAAAATTTATGTGAATTTCTCATTATGCATTGTAACTTTGAAATTTGAATGATATGTAATACCAAAACTTAAGCAATTTTGAACATGTTTAAGATCCAAAGATTCAAACTTTATGCACATTTCTCGTGATGCATCACAACTTTAAAATTTGAAAGATATGTAATAACAAAGCTAAGTGGTTTTGAATATATTAAGATCTACATATTAAAAATTTATGTGCATTTTTCATGATACATCACAACTTTAAAATTTGAATGATAAGTAATATTGAAGCTTAAACAATTTTGAACGTGTTTAAAATCTAAAAATTTAAGCTTTATATACATATCTCATAATGCATCATAACTTTAAAATATGAATTATATGTAATACCAAAGCTTAAGTTGTTTTGAACGTGTTTGAGATCTAAAGATTTGAAATTTATGCACATTTCTCATGATGCATCATAAATTTAAATTTTAAAATATATGTAATACCAAAGCTTAAGTAGTTTTAAACATGTTTAAGATCTAAATATTTAAATTTTATGCACATTTCTCAAGATGAATCACAACTTTAAAATTTGAATAATATGTAATACTAAATATTAAGTAGCTTTAAATAGTTTTAAGATCTAAAGATTTGAACTTTATACATGTTTCTCATGATGTATCTAAACTTTGAAATTGGAATGATGTAATATAGTTTAAGTGATTTTGAATGTGTTTCAATCAAAATATTTAAATTTTATGCACATTTCTCATAATGCATCTCAAATTTAAAATATGAATGATGTAATACTAAATCTTAATTACTTTTGAATGTGTTTAAAATTTAAATATTGAAATTTTATGAGCATTTCTCATGATGCATCACAACTTTGAAATTTGAATGATATGTGACATACAAGTTAAAGTGGTTTTGAATATGTTTAAGATCCAAAGATTTAAAATTTATGTGTGCTTCTCATCATATATCAAAACTTTAAAATTTTAATGATATGTAATACCAAAGCTTAAGCAATTTTGAATGTGTTTAAGATCCAAAAATTTGAACTTTATGTGTAATTAATATAATGCACTTAAATATTTTAGATGTCTAATTTAATTTTTCACATGAATTTTGAAGAATGTTAACTTTAAAATATCAGATACAAATATTCAAATAAAATATTTTTTAGGCTTTGGATTTATCAACCAAATAGTGAACATTCCACAATATTGGGTTGAAGATGATTAAGGGCAAATCCACCTCCATTTTTAAAATATTTTAAATTTAAATGATATGTATTACCAAAGCTTAAGTGGTTTTGAACATGTTTAAAATTAAAAAAATTAAACTTTATGTACATTTTACATGATGCATTACAACTTTGAAGTTTGAATGATATGTAATACGGAAGCTTAAGTGGTTTTAAACATGTTTAAGATCTAAAAATTCAAACTTTGTGTATGTTTTTCATGATGCATGGAAACTTTGAAATTTGAATTATATGTAATACTAAAGCTTAAGTGGAATTAAATGTGTTTAAGATCCAAATATTCAAAATTTATGTGCATTTATTATTATGTATTATAATTTTGAAGTTTGAATGATGTAATATCGATGCTTAAAAGGTTTTGAATGTGTTTAAGATCTAAATATTTAAAATTTATGTATGTTTATCATGATGCATCACAAATTTCAAATTTGAAGGATATGTATTACCAAAGCTTAAATAGTTTTGAACATGTTTAAGATCTAAAGATTCAAACTTTATGTGTGTTTCTCATGATGCATCCCAATTTTAAAATTTGAATGATATGTAATATTGAAACTTAAGTGGATTTGAACATGTTTAAGATCTAAAGATTTGAATTTTATGTACATTTTTCATAATGCATCGCAAATTTAAAATTTAAATAATATGTCATACCAAAGCTTAAGCAGTTTTAAATGTGTTTAAAATCCAAATATTCAAACTTTATGCACATTTTTTTAGATGCATTGTAAATCTTAAATTTGAATAATATGTAATACCGAAGCTTAACCAGTTTTGAATGTGTTTATGATTTAAAGATTCAAATTTTATGCACATTTCTCACAATGCATCATAACTTTGAAATTTGAATGATGTAATATTAAAGCTTAAACAATTTTTAAGGTGTTTAAGATCCAAAAATTTGAAATTTATGCATATTTTTCATAATACATCACAACTTTGAAATTTGAATGACAAAATAATAAAATTTGAGCAGTTTTGAATGTGTTTAAGATCTAAATATTTGAACCTTATGTACATTTCTCATGATGTATTTCAACTTTAAAATTTTGAAGTATATTTAATACCAAAGCTTAAGTGTTTTTAAATGTGTTTAAGATCTAAAGATTCAAACTTTGTGTACATTTTTCATGATGCGTCACAACTTTGAAATGTGAATTATATGCAATACATAAGTTTCAATGATTTTGATCATATTTAAGATACAAATATTCAAACTTTGTGTGATTTTCATTATGCATCATAACTTTAAAATTTGAATGATATGTAATACCAAAGCTTAAGTAGTTTTGAATGTGTTTAAAATTCAAAGATTTAAACTTTGTGTGTATTTTTAATGATGCATCACAACTTTGAAATTTGAATGATATGTAATATCGAAGCTTAATTGATTTTAAACATATTTAAAATTCAAAGATTTGAACTTTGTGTAAATTTTTCAAGATGCATCACAACTTTAAAATTGGAATGATATGTAATACCGAATCTTTAGTAATTTTAAATTTGTTTAATATCCAAAAATTTGAATCTTATGTGAATTTCTCATGATGCATCACAACTTTAAAATTTGAATGATATGTAATACCAAAGCTTCAATGGTTTTGAACATCTTTAAGATCTAAATATTTGAATCTTATGCATGTTTATCATGATGCATCTTAAATTTTTAATTTGAATGATTTGTAATATGAAAGATTCAGGGGTTTTGAACATGTTTGAGATCTAAAGATTCGAAATTAATGCACCTTTTTCATGATGCATCAAAATTTTAAAATTTGAATGATATATAATATTAAAGTTTAAGTGGTTTTAAACTTGTTTAATATCCAAAGATTTGAACCTTATGCACATTTATCATGATGCATCGCAACTTAAAAAAATTGAATGATATGTAATACTAAAGTTTGAATGGTTTTGAACATGTATAAGATATAAATATTCAAACTTTATGTGCATTTATCATAATGCATCACAACTTTAAAATTTGAATGATATGAAATACTAAAATTAGAAAAGTTTTGAATGTGTTTAAGATATAAATATTCAAAAATTATGCACGTTTATCATAATGCATCACAATTTTGAAATTTTAATGATGTAATACTAAAATTTAAGTAGTTTTAAACATGTTTAAGAATCAAATATTCAAAATTTATGTAGGTTTCTCATTATGAATCTCAAATTTAAAATTTGAATGACAATAAAACTAAAGATTAAGTGAATTTGAACATGTTTAAGATCTAAATATTCAATCTTTATGCACATGTCTCTAGATGCATTAAAATTTTGAAATTTTAATGATATGCTGATCCAGAGTTCATTCTAGAAAAAAATTTCAAATCATGATGAAACCAATTTCACAGCTTAGAGCTCATTGAGAGCTTTTCAATGCTTTTCACGATTTGCAAAATAGACACTGTATGTAAAAGATATGGTCTGTTTAATTTTTATTGTGATAGAGAAAAATGTGGTGTCACAAGATGATGTGGTGCAATGTGGACACGCCAAGTGGATCAATCAGGTGGTGACACATGGTAGTCAATGCGAGTTCGTAGATTTGAAATCACAAATTTTATAGATTTAAAATTTTAAAGTCTGTAGAAATTATATGATTGCAATGTATTTTCAAGTCCGTAAAAATCTTGCTATAGGCAAAAAAAAGGGGATGTCGAAAGTGATGTGGCACTGTTGAAATATGCCAAGTGGACCAATAGCTATTTGACACATGAAAAAATAATTAGGTGCAAAAAAAATTTAGTTTAGTATTTTTTATTCACATGTTATTTGAAATTTTTAAACGTTTAAAGGTGCTAAAGGCCAAACTGCCACATTACCTACCACATCATCATGCTAAGACCAAGTCAAAGCACATCCTAAGTTGGTGCCTAAAGTCTTGACATTTGAAAAGGTCCTTAACTTAGCTATTTTAAGCATTTAAAATATCATACCTAATGCATGTGGGACAAAGACCAGTCAAAGGCACCAAAAAAGGAGGAAAAAACTTTCAAATCTCATGCTAAGCACCTAGAAAGAAGGAACGCTGACCTGTTCACTCTTTCCAAGTGCCTAGAAAGGTGGGAGGCAGTTTTGAACCTTGCACCTAGGGCAAAAAAAGTTAATGCCTTGATCACTTCAGCCATAGAGGTCGAAGTGTTATAAAAGGGATGAAAATCTACTTGAATAGACACAGGAAGTTGACTGTGTATTGGAGAATATAGACCCACTTATAGTATTTGATCATTTTGGAGCCCTTAGAGGCCGAATCAAAGCTCAAAGTAAACTAAAAAGTTGTTTAAAATTTTGATATTCTCTATGTAGTATATTCATTTGCCTATTTTAGAGAATTGGTGATGCCATTTTGAGCTATAGTAAGTGGATTTTGATTTTGGAGAAGCCTCTGCGTGTGATTCAAGAAGGTGAAGGATGTGCTGAGTCAGCCAAGGTCTTTCAAACGTGTGATCATTATTTTTATAGAGAAATATGATATTTTGTTATTTTATAAGTATTATGTTTTCTTACAAATTTAGCAATAATTAATGGCTCAGTTCGATACGAACTTAGAGACGTAGAAATTCTGAACCCCGTAAACAATTTTTGTGTTATGATATTTGAATTCAGTTTTGCATTTCATTTTTAGTTAATTTATAGATTATAATTTAGATTTTAATTAGAATGCAAAAATTACTCATTTGATCATTTACGATAAATTAGATAAAATTGAGAATTTGAAAAATTTGATAGTTTTAATGGATATTTGATGTGATCTATTAATTCACCTTTATTTCAGTTTTGAAACATGATTTGGATTAGATTTTAATCAAATTTAATCATTTCAACATCTTATAAGTTGAAAAATTTAGAATTTTTACTTTTAAAATTTTATTTAGAGTTTATCAGCGGAATTTATGGATCAAGTTGGTATCAGAGCGGTTAGAATGTAGAGATTGCTTCTAGTTGTGTATTGACAGTTGCTTCTAGAATAGTTGGATTATTGGTTTGCAGATTGATTATATTGTAGTGTGCAATGTGAAATTAGGTGTTTACAGGAAACCATGGGCAAGTTGTCATAGATTGAGGTCATCAAAGATGAAAATGCAATTTTGAGATGCCAAAAATTTATACTTGAATTGCAAGTGGCAAAGTTAAAATTAGAGCTTGAATCCAAGGATGAGCTCTTGATTAGATTGCAATGTGGTGAGTGTGAAAAGGTAAAGCCTTCTAATTCAGATGTAGAAACTATGACTGAGTGCACTGTAAGTTTTTTACCATAATAATCTTCATTTTTTTCTACCATTTCAAATTCAGATTCTAGTAATAATATTTTTAGTGATTTTGAAAGATACACTAAGGGCATAGGATCTAAATTGTTGTTTAAAATGAGTTATAATGGAGGAAGACTTGGTAGAGATATCTAAGGTATAACTAACCCAATTCAGGTTGAGCATAGACCTCTTCATTTAGGTTTGGGTTATACTAGTGTGTAGGTGGATGATGGAGAAGTCGCTTCCATGGCTAAACGAAGACGAGTTTCTAATAGCGAAAGTTCTAGGCCACTAGTTCAAAGGTGTAAAGGTAAGAGAGGTATTGAGATTCCACCTCCTGATTCTAACACTAAATCTTTTGATCCAATTGATACTTTTAAGAAGTTTGGATATAATGAATAGAAGATAATGCAATCATTTCCATACACTTTTTGTGGGATGAATAATCATAGTGCTAAGACTTGTTGGAAATGAAATGCTTTGTTGAAGCAGATTGCATGTTTTAAAAACCATTCTTATGTTAATTTGGGAATTCACAAAAGGGGACCCTCACCTAAGAAGGATGTTTGTACTCATTGTAAAGTGAGTGGACATAAGATTGATAGATGTTTTAAGCTTCATTCATCTTCACATTCAAGCAATATTAAAACTAAAATGATTTACAAACCTCTCACTAAGGTTAATGAAGCTAATTCAATCCATAATGTAATTGAAAATAAAACTCAAGATAAGGTAAAACCTACAAGTGAAAATTCATTAAAGAGGTTAAGTCAACAATATGCAATTGATAATAAATCCACATAGACAATCAATTTCACTAGGAAGAAAGAATTGGTTAAGTGGATTATCACTACATTTTTTTTGCAAAGCATGGTTAAAAATTCACCTAAGGGAATGATCAAGATTTGATAGATGTAGATTAGAGTTGGTGGGAACACTTCAAGACAAGTTTACCATATGAAGTTTTTCAATCCTCACTTTTTGATAACTCTAAGTTTTTGATCTTCAGAATATACTGTATGGGTAGTTCAATAATGATAAGACATTAACTCATTTGAAATAGTTGGGAATATAGTAGAGTGATGTTGTGAGTTATTTCCTTACAACACTTGTCTCATATTTGACTGCTATTTTGAATGTATCTATTTTGGCACAAGAGATGTTTAGATGCATTTTTTAAGATCCTTTGGGCATGTTTAGATGTTATGCAACTTACACTTTTAGTTGTTTGCATTTGCTTAGCATATAAGTCCTATACTAAGGCATTATATTTCAACATGTCTACAACATTAATTGTATGTTGTCAACATTATAAATTTGTCTTGCAGTTATATTGGGAGTTTTTTTAGTTTTTAACAATTCACTGCTTTATAGGATGTGACATTTGGGCATGCAATTTGATATGTTGTAATCATTTTTGTAGTTGTGGATTCACTTACTCATGCCTTTAGATTAGGCATTTATATAGTTTGATTATGAATCATTTTGAGGCAATTTTTTATATCTCTTTTTATGATTGGGTTCTATTTTCATAGATGCAGTAGACTAGTTATAAGATTTCAGGTGATAGTCGACTTTTAGAGACCAAAAGCTTTTTTTGTAGGGAGGTGTGATCCAAAGTTTATTGTAAAAAAGTTTTCAAATCATGATGAAATCAATTTCACAACATATATCTCATAAAGAGCTTTTTGATGCTTTTCACGATTTGCAAAATGGACACCGTATGCAAAAGATATGGTTTGTTGAATTTTTTTTGTGACAAAGAAAAATGTGGTGTCGCAAGATGACGTGGCACAATGTGGACATGCAAAGTGGACCAATCAGGTGGTGACACATGGCAGTCAATGGGAGTCCATAGATTTGAAATCATAAAGTTTGTAGATTTGAAATTGCAAAGTCTGTAGAAATTATCTGATTGTAATGTATTTGCAAGTCCGTAGAAATCTTGTTACAGGCAAAAAAAAGGAGGATATCGAAAGTGACGTGGCATTGTTGAAATATGCCAAGTGGACCAATATCTATTTGACACATGGAGAAATAATTAGGTGCAAAAAATAATTTGGTTTGATGTTTTCTATTCACATGTTATTTAAATTTTTTAAATGTTTAAAGGCGCCAAAGGCCAAATTGCCATGTCACCCACCACGTCATCATGATAAGACCAAGTCAAAACACAGCCTAAGTTGGCACCTAAACTCTTAGAATCTGAAAAGGTCCTCAACTTAGCTATTTTAAGCATTTAAACTATCATACCCAATGAATGTGGGACAAAGACTAGTCAAAGATGCCAAAAAAAGAGGGAAAAACTTTCAAATCTCATGCTAAGCACCTAGAAAGAAGGAAGACCAACCTTTTCATTCTTCCCAAGTGTCTAAAAAGGTGGAAGACAATTTTGAACCTTGCATCTAGGGAAAAAAAGGTTAATGCCTTGACCACTTCAACTATGGAGGTCGAAGTGTTATAAAAGGGACAAAAATCTACTTGAATAGACACAAGAAGCCGACTGTGTATTGGAGAATATAGATCCGCTTATAGTATTTGGTCATTTTGGAGCCCTTAGAGGCTAAATCAGAGATCAGAGTAAACCACAAAGTTGTTTAAAATTTTGATACTTTTTGTGAAGTATACTCATTTTTCTATTTTAGAGAATTTATGATGTCATTTTGAGCTATAGTAAGTGGATTTTAATTTTAGAGAAGCCTCTACGTGTGATTTAAGAAGGTGAATGACGTGATGAGTCAGCCAACGTCTTTCAAAGGTCTAATCACTATTTTTATAGAGAGATATGATCTTTTATTATTTTGTAAGTATTATTTTGACTTGAAAATTTAGCAATAATTAATGGATTGGTTCGATATGAACCCAGGGACGTAGGAATTCTGAACCCCGTAAACAATTTTAGTGTTATGATCTTTGAATTAAGTTTTGCATTTCATTTTTAGTTAATTTATAGATTATAATTTAGATTTTAATCAGAATGAAAAAATTATTTATTTGATCATTTACGAGGAATTGGATAAAATCAAGAATTTAAAAAATCTGACAGTTTCAATAGATATTTGATGTGATTTATTAATTCACTTTTATTTCAGTTTAAAACTTGATTTAGATCAAATTCTAATCATATTTAATCATTCCAACATCTTATAAGTTAAGAAATTTAGAATTTGTACTTTTAAAATTTTATTTAGAGTTTATCAGTGGAGTTTATGGATCATATGTAATACCGAAGTTTAAGTGGTTTCTAATGTGTTTAAGATCCAAACATTTGAACTTTATGCGCATTTTTTATGATGCCATACAACTTTGAAATTTGAATGGTATGTAATACCAAAGCTTAATTGGTTTTAAATATGTTTAAGATCCCAATATTCTAACTTCATGCTCACTTCTCACGATGCATCACAACTTCAAAATTTGAACGATATGTAATACCAAAGCTTAAGTAGTTTTAAAAGTGTTAAGATCCAAAGATTTAAAATTTATGTGCATTTCTCATGATGCATCATAAATTAAATTTTTAATGATATGTAATACCAAATCTTAAATAGTTTTGAATGTGTTTAAGATACAAAGATTTGAATTTTATGTGCATTTATCATAATTCATCACAATTTTAAAATTTGAATGATATGTAATACTGAAGCTTAAGCAGTTTTGAATGTGTTTAAGATATAAAGATTTAAACTTTATGCACATTTTTCATGATACATAATAACATAAAAATTTGAATGATATGTAATATAGAAGCTTAAATGATTTTGAACATGTTAAAGATTCAAAGATTCAAACTTTATGCATGTTTCTTGATGCATCATAACTTTAAAATTTTAATTATGTAATACTAAATCTTAAGATATTTTGAACGTGTTTGACATCCAAAGATTCAAACTTTATGATTATTTTTCATGATGAATTACAACTTTATAATTTGAAGGATATGTAATATCAAAGTTTAAGTAGTTTTAAATGTGTTTAAGATCCAAAGATTTAAATTTTATGTGCATTTATTATGATGCATTGTAACTTGGAAACTTAAATAATATGTACTTTTAAAATTCAAGTGGTTTTGAATGTGTTTAAGATCTAAATATTCAAACTTTATGCATATTTCTCATGATGCATCAAAAATTTAAAGTTTGAATGATATGTAATACAAAAGCTTATGTGATTTTAAACGTGTTTAATATCCAAAGATTTGATCTTTATGCATGTTTCTTATAATACATCACAACTTTCAAATTTGAATGATATGTAATACCAAATATTAAGAGGTTTTGAACATGTTTAATCTCTAAAGATTCAAACTTTATGTACATATATCATAATGCTCGTAACTTTAAAATTTGAATGATATGTAATATCAAAAATTAAATAGATTTGAATGTGTTTAAGATCCAATGATTTGAACTTTATGTGCATTCTTCATAATACAATATAACTTTGAAATTTAAATGATATGTAATACCAAATATTAAGTGATTTTGAGCATATTTAAGATCTAAAAATTGTAACTTTATGCGCATTTCATATGATGCAGCGTAACTCTTAAATTTGAATGATACATAATATTGAAGCTTAAGTAGTTTTGAATATGTTTAAGATTTGAATATTTTAACTTTGTGTGAATTTCTCATAATATATCACAACTTTGAAATCTAAATTATGTAATATCAAAGATTAAATAGTTTTGATGGTGTTTAAGATCAAAAGATTCAAACTTTATGCATGTTTCCCATAATGCATCATAGCTTTAAAATTTAAATAATGGAGTACCAAAGTTTTAGTAGTTTTGAATATGCTTAAGATCTAAATATTCAAAATTTATGTGTATTTTTCATGTGTATTGTAACTTTAAAATTTGAATGATATATAATATTGAAGCTTAAGTGGTTTTGAATGTGTTTACAATATAAAGATTCAATCTTTGTTCAAGTTTTTCATGATGCATCTCAACTTTGAAATTTGAATGACATATAATATTGAAGCTTAAGTAATTTTAAATGTGTTTAAGATCCAAAGATTCAAATTTTATGCATGTTTTCCGAGATGCATCACAACTTTGAAATTTTCATGATATGTAATACCGAAGCATAAATAGTTTTAAACATGTTTTAAATATAAACATTTAAACTTTATGCATGTTTTTCATGATGTATCGCAACTTTAAAATTTGAATGATATGTAATATTGAACTTTAAGTGATTTTTAATGTGTTTAAGATCAAAATATTCAAACTTTATGTATGTTTTTGATAACACATCATATCTTTAAAATTTGAATAATATATAATGTCAAAGCTTAAGCACTTTTGAATATGTCAAATATCAAAAGATTCAAATTTTATTCATATTTTTTATAATGCATCACAACATTGAAATTTAAATGATATGTAATACCAAAGCTTAAACATATTTGAAAGTGTTTAAGATCAAAAGATTCAATATTTATGTGCATTTTTTATATTGCATCACAGCTTTAAAATTTGAATGATATGTAATATCAAAGCTTAAACATTTTTAAATATATTTAAGATCTAAAGATTCAATCTCTCTACACATTTCTCATGATGCATCATAAATTTAAAATTTGAATGATATATAATATAGAAGCTTAAATAGTTTTGAACGTGTTAAAGATCTAAATATTTAAATTTTATACATGTTTCTCATGATGCATCATAACTTTGAACTTTGAATGATATAATACCAAAGCTTAGGTGGTTTTAGACACGTTTGAGATCCAAAGATTTAAAATTTATGAGTATTTCTCATGATGCATCACAAATTTAAAATTTGAAGGATATCTAATACTTAAGTTTAAATAGTTTTGAAAGTGTTTCAGATAAAAATATTTAAACTTTATGCATGTTTATCATGATGCATAGTAACATTTTAATTTGAATGATATGTAATACTAAAATTTAAGTGATTCTAAATGTATTTAAGATCTAAACATTCAAACTTTATACACATTTATTATAATACATCATAACTTTAAAATGTAAATGATATGTAATACTGAAGCTTAAGCACTTTTGAATGTGTTTAAAATCTAAAGATTTAAACTTTATGCATGTTTCTCATGATACATCACAAATTTAAAATTTGAATGATATGTAATACCTAAGATTAAGTGGTTTTGAACATGTTTAAGATCAAAAGATTCAAATTTTAAATGCATTTCTCACGATGCATCACAACTTTGAAATTTGAATGACATGTAATACAAAAGATTAAGTGATTTTGAATGTGTTTAATATAAAAATATAAAAAAATTATGCATGTTTTTATAATGCATTACAACTTAAATGATATATAATATAAAATATTAAGCAATTTTGAAGGTGTTAAAGATTCAAAGATTCAAAATTTATGAGCATTTTTCATGATGCATCAACTCTAAAGTTTGAATCCTATATGTAAAACCAAAATTTAAACAGTTTTAAAGGTTTTTAAGATCCAAATATTTAAATTTTATGCGCATTTATCATGATTCATCATAACTTTGAAGTTTGAATGATATGTAATATTTAATATTAAATGGTTTTTAATGTGTTTAAGATTCAAAGATTCAAAATTTATGCATATTTCTCATGATGCATCATAACTTTGAAATTTGAATGATATGTAATAACAAAATTAATCAATTTTTAACGTGTTTAAGATCTAAATATTTGAATTTTATATATTTTTTATGATGCATCACAATTTTTAATTTTGAATGATATGTAATACCAAAGTTTAAGTAATTTTAAATTCATTTAAGATCTAAAAATTCTAAATTTATGCTCATTTCTCAAAATGCATCATAACTTTGAAATTTAAAGGATATGTAATACTAAAGTTTAAGATGTTTTGAATCTATATAAAATCTAAAGATTTAAAATTTATGAGCATTTGTCATGATGCATCACAACTTTAAAATTTGAATGATATGTAATACCAAAATTTAACTAGTTTTGAAGGTGTTTAAGATCCAAAACTTTAAACTTTATGCACATTTATCATGATGCATCACAACTTTGAGGTTTGAATGATATGTAATACTGAAGCTTAAGAAGTTTTAAAAAATTTTAATATCTAAATATTCAAAAAATTTGCATGTTTTTCATGATGTATCAAAAATTTGACATTTGAATGATATGTAATACTAAAGCTTCAATAGTTTTGATGGTGTTTAATATATAAAGATTTAAGATTTATACATATTTCTCATGATACATCACAATTTTAATGTTTGAATGATATTTAATACTGAATCTTAAGTAATTTTAAAAGTGTTTAAGATCTATAGATTCAAATCTTGTGCATATTTATTATAATTAAAATTTGAATGATATGTAATACTAAATATTAAGTAGTTTTTAATGTATTTAAGATCTAAATATTTAAAATTTATGTATATTTTTCATGATGCATTACAACTTTAAAATTTGAAGGATACGTAATACCGAAACTTAAGCAATTTTGAACATGCTTTAGATTCAAATATTTGAAATTTATTTGAATTTTTCATGATGAAACATAACTTTAAAATTTGAATTATATGTAACACAAAAACTTAAGTAGTTTTGAATGTGTTTAAGATCTAAAGATTCAAACTTTCAAATTTCAAAGTTGTGATGCATCATGAAAAATGTGCATAAAATTTGAATTGTTAGATCTTAAACACATTAAATTTCACTTAAGTTTTGGTGTGTGTGTGTATATATATATATATAAAATTAAAATTTTAAAATTAAAATGCATCATAAAAAAATCACATAAAATTCAAATCATTAGATCTAAAATATATTTAAAATCACTTAAGCTTTGGTATTTCATATCATTCAAATTTGAAAGTTATGATGCACCATGAAAATTGCATATAAATTTTAAATCTTTAGATCTTAGACACATTCAAAACTACTTAAACTTCAGTATTACATATCATTAAAATTTTAAAATTATGATGTATTATAAAAAATGCACATAAAATTTGAATTTTTAGATTTTAAATACATTTAAAACCACTTAAACTTTGATATTACATATCATTCAAATTTCAAAGTTGTAATGCATCTTGAGAACTATGCATAAATTTTGAATCTTTATATCTCAAACACATTTAAAATTGCTTAAGCTTTGGTGTTATATTATTCAATTTTTAAAGTTGTGATGCATCATGAGAAAGGTGCATAAAATTTATATATTTGGATCTTAAACATGCTTAAAATTAGTTAAAATTTAGTATTACATATCATTCAAATTTCAAATTTATGATTCATCTTGATAAATGTGCATAAAAATTAAATATTTGGATCTTAAACATGTTCAAAATCACTTAAGCTTCAATATTACATGTCATTTAAATTTTAAAGTTGAGATGCATCATAAAAAATTTGAATAAATTTCAAATATTTAGATCTTAAACATGTTCAAAACCACTTAAAATTCAGTATTACATCATTAAAATTTCAAAGTTACGATGCATTATGATAAACAAGTATAAATTTTGAATTTTTAAATCTTAAACACATTAACCACTGCTTATGCTTTGATATTACATATCATTAAAATTTTAAAGTTGTGATGCATTATGATAAATGCACACAAAGTTTAAATATTTAGATCTTAAATATGTTTAAAACATATTAAGCTTCATTATTACATATCATTCAAATTTTAAAGTTGTTATGCATCATGAGAAACATGCATAAAGTTTAAACTTTTGGATCTTAAACACATTCAAAACTACTTAAGCTTTAGTATTACATATTATTCAATTTTCAAATTTATGATGCATCATAAGAAATGCACATAAAATTTTAATATTTTGATCTTAAACATGTCAAAATTGCTTAAGCTTCAATATTATGTATTGTTAAAATTTTAAAGTTGTGATGCATCATGATAAATATGCATAAAGTTTGAATCTTTAGATTTTAAACACCTTCAAAATTGCTTAAAATTCAATATTACATATCATTCAAATTTTAATGTTACAATGCATCATGAGAAATACACATAAAATTCAAATATTTATATCTCAAACATGTTTAAAACCACTTAAGCTTCATTATTACATATCTTTCAAATTTCAATGTTGTGGTGCATCATGAGAAACATGCATAAATTTTGAATCCTTGGATCTTAAATACGTTAAAAATCACTTAAGTTTTTATATTACATATCAATAAAATTTTAAAGTTATGATGCATCATGAGAAACACACATAAATTTTAAATCTTTAGAACTTAAACATGTTCAAAACCACTTAATCTTTGGTATTACATATTATACAAATTTCAAAGTTCTGATGCATCTTGAGAAATGTGTATAAAATACAAATCTTTAGATATTAAACATATTCAAAACAACTTAAGTTTTGGTATTACATATATTTTAAATTATTTCAATACATAATGATAAACACATATAAAGTTTGAATCTTTGTATCTTAAACACATTCAAAATTATTTAAGATTCAGTATTACATATTATTAAAATTTTAAAGTTGCGATGCATTATGAAAATCATACATAAAATTTGAATCTTTAGATTTTAAACTCATTAAAATTTTTTAAGTTTCAGTATTACATATCATTCAAATTTAAAATTTGTAATGTATTATGATAAATGCACATAAAGTTTGAATCTTTAGATCTGAAATATGTTTAAAATTACTTAAGCTTCAGTATTACATATCATTCAAATCTGAAAGTTGTGATGCATCATCAAAAATACATATAAAAAGTGAATCTTTGGATCTTGAATATGTTCAAATCCACTTAAAATTTGGTATTACATATCACTGAAATTTTAAAGTTCTGATGCATCATGAGAAACACATAATTTTTTTGAATCTTTAGATTTGAAACACATTCAAAATTGATTAAGCTTCATTATTACATATCATTTAAACTTCAAATATGTGATACATTATGACAAATACACATAAAGTTTAAATATTTAAGTTTTAAACATGTTCAAATTACTTAAGCTTCAAATGTACATATCATTCAAACTTAAAAATTATGATGCATATTGACCTATGTACATAAAGTTAGAATCTTTGTATCTAAAACACATTCAAAACTTTTAAAACTTTGGTATTACATATAATTTACATTTCAAACTTATGATGCATCATGAGAAATGTCTTTAAAATTCAAATTTTTAAACATGTTCAAAACCACTTAATTTTCAGTATTACATATCATTCAATTTTTAAAGTTGTAATATATCATGAAAAACATGCATAAAGTTTAAATATTTAGATCTTAAACACATTTAAATCTGATTAAGCTTTGGTATTACTATCATTCAAATTTAAAATTTATCATATATCATGAGAAACGTGCATAAAATTTGAATTATTGCATCTTAAATATGTTTAAAATTTCTTTAGCTTTAGTATTACATATTATTAAAATTTTAAAGTTGTGATTCATCATGAGAAATTTACATAATATTCAAATATTTAAATCTTAAACACATTCAAACATGCTTAAACTTTGGTGTTGTATATCATTGAAACATCAAAATTATGATACATCATAACAAATGTGAATAAAATTTGAATCGTTAGATCTTAAACACATTTAAAATTTAATTAAGCTTTGATACTACATATCATTCAAATTTTAAAGTTGAGATTCATCATGAGAAATTTGCATAAATTTTTAATATTTAAATCTCAAACAGGTTAAAAACTACTTAAATTCTGGTATTACATATCATTCAAATTTTAAAACTGTGACACATCAAGAGAAATATGAATAAATATCAAATCTATGGATCTCAAACATGTTCAAAAACACTTAAACTTTGATATTATATATCTTTAAAATTTTAAAGTTGTGATGCATTATGATAAATGCACATAAATTTTGAATCTTTGGATCTTAAACACATTCAAAACTACTTAAACTTTAGTATTATATATAATTCAAATTTCAAAGTTGCGATTCATCATTAGAAACACACATAAAATTTAAATATTTAGACCTTAAATATTTTCAAAACCACTTAGCATCATTATTACATCATTCAAATTTTTAAGTTGTGATGCTTCATGAGAAATGTGCATAAGGATTGAATCTTTAGATCTTAAATAAGTTTAAAACCTCTTCAAATTCAATATTACATATCATTCAAATTTTAAAGTTATGATGCATCTTAAAAAATGCACATAAATTTTTAATCTTGGGATCTCAAACATGTTCAAAACCACTTAGTTTCAGTATTACATATCATTTAAATTTTAAAGTTGTGATGCATCATGAGAAATATGCATAAAATTTGAATCTTTAGATCTTAAAAATATTCAAAACCACTTAAGCTTTGGTATTACATATCAATCAAATTTCAAAGTTATAATGTATCATAAAAATATGCATAAAATTCAAATTTTTGTATCTTAAACACGTAAAATTACTTAAGCTTTGGTATTGCATATCATTCAAATTTTAGAGTTGTGATGCATCATGATAAATACACAAAGTTTAAATCTTTAGATATTAAACACGTTCAAAACTTCTTAAGCTTTGGTATTATATTTCATTTAAATTTCAAAGTTATGATGTATCATGAAAAATGTGCTAAGGTTTGAATCTTTGAATCTTAAACATGTTCAAAACCACTTAAGCTTTCATATCATTCAAATATCAAAGTTACGATGCATCATGGTAATTTCACATAAAATTTGAATCTTTAGACTTTGAACATGTTTAAAACCACTCAAGCTTCGGTATTACATATCATTCAAATTTCAAAGTTGTAATGCATCATAAGAAACATGTAAAAAACTCAAATATTTAAATTTTAAACATGTTTAAAACTAATTAATCTTTCATATTACATATCATTCAAACTTTAAAGTTATGATATATCATAACAAACATGCATAAATTTTAAATATTTAGATCTTATATAAATTCAAAACTACTTAAGTTTCAGCATTACATATCGTTCAAATTTTAATGTTATGATGCATCATAATAAATGCACATAAAGATCTAATCTTTAAATCAATTTTTAATATTACATATCATTCAGATTTTAAAGTTGTGATGCATCATGAAAAATGCACATAAAATTTAAATCTTTAGATCTTAAACACATTTAAAACTGCTCAATTTTTAGTATTACATATTATTTAAATTTTAAATTTTTAATTCATCATGAGAAATGTGCATAAAATTTGAATTTTTAGATCTTAAATACATTCAATTTTTTTCAAGATTCAACATTACATATCATTCAAATTTCAAAGTTGAGATGCATCATGAGAAATATGCATAAAGTTCGAATCTTTGTATCTTAAATATATTCAACATAACTTAAGCTTTAGTATTACATATCACTCAAATTTCAAAGCTATGACGCATTATGAAAAAATTGATTAAAGTTTGAATATTTAAGTCTTAAACATGTTTTAAACCACTTAATCTTTGATACTACATATCATTCAAACAACAAAGTTGTGACGCATCATGACAAATGTGCATAAATTTTGAATATTTGGATCTTAAACACATTTAAAACTACTTAATGTTCAGTATTAAATATCATTTAAAATTAAAAATTGAGATGCATCATGACAAATGCATATAAAATTTGAAAATTTGGATATTAAATAGATTCGAAATTGCTCAAGCTTGGGTATTACATATCATTCATATTTCAAAGTTGTGAGGCATCATGAGAAATATGCATAAAATTTAAATCTTTGGATCTTTGACATGTTCAAAACCATTTAATGTTTAGTATTATATATCATTCAAATTTTAAAGTTTCGATGCATCATGAGAAATGCACATAAAATTTTAATTGTTGAATCTTAAACACATTCAAAATCACTTAAATTTTTATAATACATATCATTCAAATTTTAAATTTTCAATACATTATGAAAAATACACACATAAAATTTGAATATTAAACATGTTCAAAACTACTTGATTTTTTATATTACATATCATTCAAATTTCAAAGTTATAATGTATCATGAAAAACCTACATAAAATTTAAATCTTTGGATCTTAAACACATTTAAAATCACTTAAACTTATGAATATTTGGATCTTAAACACATTTAAAACCACTTAAATTTTGTTATTCTATATCATTCAAATTTCAAAGTTACGATATATAATACTGAAGCTTAAACAGTTTTGAATGTGTTTAAGATCAAACTTTATGCACATTTATCATGATGCATCATAACTTTGAAATATGAATGATATGTAATACCAAAGTTTGAGTAGTTTTAAACATGTTTAAGATCCAAAGATTCAAATTTTAAGCACATTTGTCATAATGCATCATAAATTTAAAATTTGAATGATATGCAATACTACAGCTTAAACAATTTTGAATGTGTCTAAGATATAAAAAATTTAACTTTATGCATGTTTATCATTATGCATCACAACTTTAAATTTTGAATTATATGTAATATTAAAACTTTAGTAATTTTAAATGTGTTTAAGATCCAAGGATTCAAACTTTATTCATGTTTTCTATGATGAGTCATAACATTAAAATTTGAATGGTATGTAAACTAAAGCTTAAGTGGTTTTAAATGTGTTTAATATCCAATGATTTGAAATTTATATACATTTTTCATGATGCATCAAAAATTTAAAATTTGAATATGTAATACTAAATCTTGAGCAGATTTGAACATCTTTCATATCCAAAGATTTAATTTTTATGCATATTTTTCATGATGTATCATAACTTTGAAATTTGAATGATATGTAATACTGAAGCTTGAGTGTTTTTAAATATGTTTAAGATCTAAGGATTTGAACTTTATGTATATTTTTCATGATGCATTGTAAATTTATCGAAGCTTGAGCAGTTTTGAAGATCCAAAGATTTAAAATTTATGCATGTTTGTCATGATGTATCACCATTTTAAAGTTTTAATGATATGTGATACCAAAGTTTACATGGTTTTGAACATGTTTAATATCTAAATATTTAAACTTTATGTGCATTTATCATGATGTATCACAACTTTGAAACTTGAATGATATGTAATACTGAAATTTAAGAAATTTTTAATGTGTTTATGATTTAATGATTAAAATTTTATACACATTTCTCTTGATGCATCATAAATTTGAAATTTGAATGATATGTAATATTAAAACTTAAGTGGTTTTGAATGTGTTTAATATCTAAAGATTCAAACTTTATACACATTTATCACAATGCATTGCAACTTTCAAATTTGAATGATATATAATATCGAAGATAAAGTAGTTTTAAACTTTATTAAGATCCAAAGATTCAAACTTTATATGTTTCTCATGATCCATCATAACTTTCAAATTTAAATGATATGTAATACTAAAGCTTAATTTATTTTGAATGTGTTTAAAATCCAAAGATTCAAATTTTATGCATATTTTTCATAATACATTGCAACTTTGAAATTTGAATGATATGTAATACCAAAGCTTAAATAGTTTTGAACTTGTTTAAGATACAAAGATTCAAATTTTATGCGTATTTATCATGATGCATTATAACTTTGACGTTTAAATGATATGTAATACTGAAGCTTAATTGGATTTGAATGTATTAAAGATTCAAAGATTTGAAATTTATGTGCATTTATCTTGATGCATCACAACTTTCAAATTTGAAATATATGTAATTGATTTGTTATTTTTAGGAATAATGAACTTTTATTCTTATTTAATAAGTTTGAGTTGAATAAATTAGTAAATAATATTTCTAATTATAGCTATTGATTTATGAAATTTAATTGAAATTAGACTTTTTATAAAAATAGCAATGAGAAAGAGAAAACCAAACTTATCTTATTATTATGGACTATTTTGATTGAGATAGGGTTTGGAAATTTAGGTGCAAAATTGGCACAATGTTACAAATATGATCCTAGACTTTATTTTTTGATTAAATAAGAGCACCAAAACTAAAAACCCTAGGTTTTGATGTTATAGTCCTTCCTAGATGTTATTTTCCTTAAGATTTGATCTTTTTTTGGTTTTGTATTTCTACTCAGTATGAGCTTGTGTACCAAATTTTAGATTTTCATTGTTGACAGAGCTCTTTATAGAGCTAATTATTTATGTACTTGTCTTTTTTATGCCATTAAATGAACTTGAAAAAATAGAGAAAAGGGGTTAGTGTGTGTAAGATGCACTAGACATGCTTCACATCTCATGTATGAACACACTGCCTACATACCAATACTCTTAGGAGAGATCAAGCCATATGTAGTTCTCTTTAAGAGTGCTTGGTGTAATAGTGAATGAAATAACAAAAATGATAAAACTAAGTATGCTTGAGATGGCTAAGGACTAGTCTGAAGACTTGATTTAGCTTGAAAGTGTATATGTTGGTTGTATGTAGAGAATATGAAATATTGCTTGAGTGGTCTTGCTTATATTCTTGCTTGCTTGAATGATATTTGCCAACCCTTTCTAAATAATCTTTGAATAAAATTATATAAAGATCTATTGGTCATAGGTTAAATAAAACTATACTAGGTTGACATAATGGATAAGAGGAATCGAGAAAAAATGGTAACCTAGGCTCAAAATGTGATTGGACAAGAGCATTGAAAAGGGAACACCCTAGGGTCAAGCACTACTATCTAACTTTGATGCTATTATCTTAGGTAGATGAGACTTGGGGGGATGATTGGTCATGAAGAGAGGGTCTTGACTCAGTTGGGGTCAAGTTTAGAAGGCCATAAATGACTAAGAATTACTGATAACAAGCCTAAGAGGGTTTAGAGAGCAAGCAAGAGGGACCTAAGGGTTGGGTGTCTTTAGCCATGCTCAAGTTACCAATTTTTGTATTTTATATGACTAAATTTGCCCCCTCTTTATTCTAGTGATGCATCAAAGTGAAATACTAGGATAAATAAAAGTAAAAAGCATACCTGACTTACCTACAAAGGTGAAGCCCATGAAACTTGTGTGATGTTGAGTAATACTAGATAGTGCATAGAGAAAACATTATGTGAGTGTGAATATGTGAAAGGAAAACAAAGAGTAGATCAGTTTTTATAATATGTAATATAAAAAAAGAATGTACAAAGCTAAGTAAGAGAGGAAGAGAAAGGTATGAATACACCTCATTGGGTATGTGAACCAATACAAAAGTTATTGTGATACTAAGTAAGGATGAGTAATGCTAGATGTGCTAGATGATGTTATACCAAAAGTTATATCCTGAATGAAGCTGAGTGCTTAATTCTCAAGAAAGTGGATTAAGAATGCAAAGGCTTGCTATTTGGCTCTATCATCACCTGCTAAGTGAAGCTAGATGATTATGCATGTGATAATCAATGTTTGGACTATGTGTCTAATCCCTCTAAATAGGTGGCTCAAGAATGTAAAGGCTAGCCCTTTGGATCCATCATTACCCCATGAAGTGAAGCTATAAATTGATACTAGTATGAAGAAGTATGTCATATGAGATGGCTTCTAAATCCCATGAATGTTCTATAAATATTGATAATGTGGCATGGATAATTGAATATGTGTTGGAAACTAGCCTAGTGTTGGCCAACTCAAAAAATATGGAGATTAGGCTTGTATGAAAACCACTCCGAAACTAAAAATTTGGCTTATACAGAAGCCATTTAGGAACTCAAGTACTTAGGAATGTGGAGGTTATGATTGTATGAAAGCCCACTCAAAAATGATGCCAACCACCTATAGATGAAATAAGGCACACAACTAATAAGAATGCCTAGGTAATGTTAAAAGATAAAATAAAATAAGAAAAAGTGTTATGCAATCTACCCCCAATCACTGGTGTCTAAAACATGTATTTTAATCTAGAATTTATACCAACTACCATATCTAAAACTAGAAGTGAGGACCAATCATGCTGCACATGATGCTCCTTATATCTAGATTATTTGAGAAAACTATATTGAAAACTATTAATTTGAACTGGTATGATTGTGCAAAATTATAGCTGAACCTACTTTTCTCCCTACTCTTAGAAAACCTAGTTTTTCTATTATTTGGACAAGAGCACCAAAAATGGACACCCTAGTATCTGGTGTTGTAGTCCAGCCTCAGTGCTATTGTCTTGGGATAAAATTGATCACTTTTCTAGATTATTGACTATCATCTTGGTCTATTTTGAGTGGTTTGATGACTGGTTGCTATTTTGGTTGTTTTGAAACTATATTTTTTTACTGATAGGAGCCATGATCTTTATATTAAAACCCATGTTTGTTGCCTCCTATTTTGAGGGTAGTAATAAGTACCCTATAATGACTACCCTTAGAATAAAAATCCCTACAAGTGTGTTAAGCTAGAAATATACATGATATAGCAATGATAATCAACAAGATATCTCAACATATAGCATGGTTTGATTTAAGAGATTGTTAGATCAACAAGGGTATGCTTAGATAGATATAACAATGTAATAGAATGTGCAATGTAATGAACTATAACTGAAAGTGTTAGTTGTTAGTTTTATTAGTTTTTAGTTGGAGGGATGGAGAATGATGTCCATCATGGCATCCAAGAAAATAGTAAAAATACATGATATGGATCATGGCATTACAAGCAATCGAAATCAATCAAGCAACAAGCACATAAAGCAAGAAGAAATATGCATAAAAAGGTGGCCAAGGGGACAATAAACAAGGGACATGGACACATATCACTCAAACTAGAAAACAAGTATACAAGGCATGTTCAAATTCAACATACACATACAATTGAAATAAGCAAATTGGTGTGGAAACCAAAATCACATAGAGGAGTACATGTAAAGGACATTGGAAAATGTCCTAAGGAACACACATGAATAGAAAAAGGGCATTGGTAAATGTCTTAAGGCACATACAGGTGACAAGCAAGAATTGGAAATGCAATCCAACAAGCTATGCTAAGCAAGAGGAGAAAGCATGTAATAACTAAAAATATAGAATCACATCTAACTAATCAAAGTAAGAGTGAAAGTATGCAAGACATGTTTAGTATAGGAATAGGTATATGCTAAGAGATACATAAGTGCTAGATACTAATGAAATGTCGATATAGTAATCTATGTAATCTAATAATTAATATACATTAGCATGATAACTTGGAGTGTGTAGTGTAGGAATGACATAATCTGGATGGTATAGGCATGTAGAAGATACCCCCAGTGGGTATGTATATCGAAGTGTGTCTCAAATATAAATGTTGGATGCCCTCTCAATGGGTAGAGTGAAGCAATCAAAGAGTTGGATATCATTACACACACTCAAATAAGAATACCTAGCATGATATTAGTAATATAAGTCCTAGCATGATATTAGTAATATAAAACATGGATGATGCATACAATCAAAATAGTTTTGGTGTTTTGATATTTTAAAATGTTTTTGGATTTTAACATGTTATATTATTTTTGTATTTTTGAGATATTTGAACTATGTACAATCTATCAAAAAATAGTATGTGCAATAAAGCATAAGAAAATATGCACAGGTAAGGTTGAAAAGAGATGATACTAATTGATGAGTCTCATAAGAGACTCCTTATCATGTTACCCTGTATCAAGAAGAAGTATCATGCATGATAGTCAAGCACGATGGGAATGTTAGGGTTGTGGCTTTGAAAGCTATATATGTTTTAAATGTTCTAAAACCTTTGAATTAGAAACTGACTATGGGGTCTCTCTATAACTTTGAGAAGTGGATGCAACTTTAGGGCTCTTAAGGACCCTTTTGGAAGTAAAAGAGGCTCTCTGAACATGTGCTTTATGTGTCGATGCATGAGATCTCAATGGAACTACTCTAGGTGTGAATATTATAGTTATAAGCTGTCTAGAATCCTAAATATATGGATGTATATGAATTTTTTATACTGGTGATGAAGGTGTTGACTATGGTTGAATATAGACTAGAGGAAAAACTATAACAAGTGGAGGAATTAAAACAATATCGAAAGGGGTGCTAACCTGAGTGGAAAATATATAACCATGGGTGTAATCAAGTTACCTATCTTCAGAAACTTGGGTGATAACATGTACCACATGATCTAATATAGGCATATATCTGGTAGTAGGTGTGGAATAAAATCTAGATGAACCAAATTTGAAGAGATGAGGGATAAATATAATCGTTAGTGTTTGCTTGTGTCTAGTAGTGATAAGGAGATACTTAAAAGTAGCCAAAGAGTTAGATACATCTAAGTAGAAACCATGCATAGCAATATGATTATAAATATCATTCCACATGATATATAACAAATAAGGGATAGAGATCATGAGATTATGCAAGGATGCATAAAAAACTTTGGCATGTGCTAGGATATTTCTAATGTGTTTGGCATGATAAAATTGAAAAAAATTCCACATGAGAAATAAAAAGTAAAGGATAGATATCATGAATTTTTGCATAAAGGCATATAATATTTTGACATGTAGCTTAACATTTCAAATGTGTTTAGCAAAATGGAATTGGTAATTATTTCGTATAAGCAACATAGAATATGCAAAAATATTTTTGAAAATTTGTGCATTTTTGGCAATGAATTTTGTAATATCATATCATATAATGAAACATAAGCATGAAATGCAAAATATGAAGCTTTGTACTAACATATGCTAGACTTCATCATTCATGTACATGATAGGGCCCATTATGGTTTCTTTGTTATTTACAATAAATGTAAGAAAAGTTTGTACATAAGTAAAAATCGTGTTTGTAATTTGATTATGGATGTAAGGTGATACCTCAAGAAGAAAATAGGTGCTAGTATATGCAACTAGGGATTTGACAATAGTATTTTAACAAAATACTATAAATTTTTGAATTTAAAATTAAATTTCTAAGATAAGTAAGTAAAAATTCATAAATTTATGGAAAAGTGTTTGATTTAATGGGACCTAGTAGATGAACTAGGGTTTTGAGATTTTTTTTAATTTTGAAATTATGATGAATTTTTGAAATTTTAAGTGATTTTTCTATTTTAATACGCAACTAAAAATTTAGAAAATGATTGGAAAATTATTGAGAGCTAGTTGATGCAACTAGGGTTTGAAATACATTTATTTAAAATTTACTATAAAATTTTAAAATTTGAGATAGTTTTTTTATTTATGTACAAGAAAAAAATTAAGAAATTATCAGAATAATGCAGGAAAATTATTAGGACTTAGTGTATGCAACTAGGTTTTGAAATAAATTTATTTTGAAATTTACTAAAAAAAAATTAAATTTGAGAGGAATTTTTTATTTTTATATTTAGGAAAAAATTTATAAATTAATGAGAAAAATCAACTAGGAATTTACCCTAGGGTTTTTAGGTTTTTATGTAAAATTTAAAGTAAGTTGGGCTCACCAAATGATCTATTATTTTTGGTAATATTAGAGTTTTATTATTTTTTAATAAATAAGTGTGAGTAGGATAAATCAATAAATAATATTCCTAATTATAGCTATTGATTTTTGAAATTTAATTACAATTAGGCCTTTTCTAAAAATAGCAATGAGAGAGAGAAAATAAAACTTAGCTTATTCTATACTATTTTGATTGAGATAGGGTCAAGAAATTTAGGTGCAAGACTGGGACAGTATCACAAACATGATCCTAAATTTTTTTTTTTTATGGAGAGGAATGTCAAAACTGGACACCCTAGGCTTCGGCACTATAGTCCTTCCTCAACATTGTTGTCCTCAAGATCTGATCTTTTTGGGTTTTGTTTGTCTCCTCAATATGAGCCTATATACCAAATTTTAGGTTTTCACGATTAATAGAGCTCCCTATAGATTTGATTCTTCATGTACTTATTTTTTTTATGCTATTGAATAAACTTGGAAAAATAGAGAAAATGGGTTAGTGTGTGTAAGATGCATTGGATGTGTTTCACCTCTGGTGTGTGGGTATGGTGCCTATATACCAATACTTCAAGGAGGGATCAATCCATATGTATTTATCCATTTAAGAGTGCTTGGTGAAATAGTGAATGAAATACTAAAATTGGGTATGCTTGAGATGGCTAGGGACTAGTCTAAAGACTTGATTTAGCTTAAAAGTGTATAAGTTGAATATATGCAGAGAATAGGGAATATTGCTTGAGTGGTCTTGCTTGCTTAAATGATATTTTTCAATCATTTCCAAATTATCTTTGAATGGTATTATATAAGGATCTATTGGTCATGGGTTAGATGAAATTGAACTAAGCCAACATAATGGATAAGAAGAATTAGGGAAAAATGATAACTTGGGCTCAAAATCTGATTAGATAGGAACACTAAGAATGGGACACCCTAGGGTCCAACACATTTATCCAACTTCGACACTATTGTCCTAGGTAGAAGAGACCTAGGGAGATGGATTGGTCATGAAGAGAGGGTCCTGGCTCAACTGGGGTCAAGTCTAGAAAGCCACAAATGACTAGGAATTAGTGAGAACAAGCCAAAGAGGGTCTAGAGAGAAAGCAAAAAGGACCTAAGGGTTGGGTGTATTTAGCCATGCTCAATTTACTAATTTTTGTATTTTATATGATTATAGTAATACTAAAACATAAACAATTTTTAACGTGTTTAATTTTTAAATATTCAAATTTTATGTGCATTTATCATGATGCATCGTAATTATAAAATTTGAATGATATGCAATATTAAAACTTAAGTAATCTTGAACATGTTTAAGATTCAAAGATTAAAAATTTATGTGAATTTCTCATGATGCATTACAACTTTGAAATTTGGATGATATATAATACCAAATCTTAAGTCATTTTGAACATTTTTAAGGTACAAAGATTCAAACATTGTGCATATTTCTCAAAATGCATCACAACTTTAATGTTTGAACTATATGTAATATCAAAATTTAAATAATTTTAAACGTATTTAAGATCCAAAGATTAGAAATTTATGTATATTTCTCATGATCCATAAAACCTTTGAAATTTTAATGATATATAATACTGAAGCTTAAGCAATTTTGAATGTGTTTAAGACCCAACAATTTAAACTTTATGAATGTTTCTCATAATGCATCATAACTTTGAAATTTGAATGAAATGCAAGACTGAAACTTAAGCAAATTTGAATGTGTTTAAGATCAAATTATTCAAACTTTTGTTATAATTTCTCATGATGCTTCATAAATTTAAAATTTGAATGATATGTAATACTAAATCTTGTGCGTATTAAAACATGTTTAAGATCCAAATATTGAATTTTATGTGGGTTTTTCATAAAGCTTCTCAACTTTGAAATTTGAATGATATGTAATATCGAAGCTTGAGTGGTTTTGAACATGTTTAAGATTAAATGATTCAAAATCTATGCATGTTTTTCATGTTGCATCCCAAATTTGAAATCTAAATGATATGTAATATCAAAGCTTGAGTAATTTTTAAAGTGTTTAATATCCAAAGATTAAAACTTTATGTGTATTTATCATACTAAAAAAAAAATTTAAAATTTGAATAATATGTAATACCAAATATTTTGTAATTTTAAATGTATTTAAGATCTAAAGATTTAAACTTTATGCATATTTGTCATAATACATCACAAATTTGAAGTTTTAATGATATGTTATACCGAAGCTTAAGTAGTTTTGAATATGTTTAAGATCTAAAGATTCAAATTTTATGTACATTTATCATGATGCATCGTAACTTTAAAATTTGAATGATATGTAATACTAAAGCTTAAGTGATTTTGAATGTGTTTAAAATTTAATGATTTGAAATTTATGTGCATTTATCATGATGCATCACAACTTTGAAATTTAAATGATATTTAATATCAAATCTTGAGAGGATTTGAAAGTGTTTAAGATCTAAATATTTGAACTTTATGCACATATCAATGGATCTTAAACATGTTCAAAACCACTTAAACTTAGGTATTACATATCATTCAAATTTAAAAATTATGATATATTATGAGAGATGTACATAAAGTTTAAATTTTTAGATGTTAAACATGTTTAAAATTGATTAAACTTTAGTATTACATACCTTCAAATTTTAACGTTGTGATGCATCATGAGACTATACTCATAAATTTTAAATCTTTTAATCTCAAACATGTTCAAAACCACATAAGCTTCAATATTACATTATTCAAATTTTAAAGTTATGATGCATTATGAGAAATATGTATAAAGTTTAAATCTTTAGATCTTTAACACATTTGAAATTTTTTAAGCTTGTGTATTACATATCATTCAAATTTTAAAGTTGTGATGCATCATGAGAAGTGCATATAAATTTTAAATCTTTAGATCTTAAACACATTTAAAACTACTTAAGATTTAGTATTACATATCATTCAAACTTCAAAATTGTGATGCATTATGATAAATGAGCATAAAATTTAAATCTTTAGATTTTAAACACTTTCAAAATTGTCTAAGCTTCAGTATTACCTATCATTCAAAATTCAGAGTTGTGATGCATCATGATAAATTTAAATAAATTTTGAATCTTTAGATATTAAACACCTTCAAAACTAATTAAACTTTGGTATTAAATATCATTCAAATTTTAAATTTGGGATGTATCATTAAAAATGCATAAAAAATTCAAATATTTGGATATTAAACACATTCAAAACCTCTTAAGATTTGGTATTACATATCATTCAAACTTAAAATTTGTAATGCATCATGAAAAATGTACATAAAGTTTGAATATTTTAATTTTAAAGACCTTCAAAACCACTTAAACTTTGGTTTACATATTATTCAAATTTTAAAATTCTAATGCATCATGATAAATGCTCATAAATTTTAAAACTTTGGGTCTTAAACTTGTTTAAAACCACTTAAGCTTCAATATTTCATATTATTAAAACTTTAAAGTTTTGAATCATCATGAAAAATATGCATAAAATTCTAATCTTTTGATCTTAAACACATTCAAAACCACTTAAGCTTCGATATTATATATCATTCAAATTTTAAAACTGAGATACATCATGAGAGATATGCATAAATTTGGAATATTTAGATCTTAAACATGTTCAAAACTACTTAAGCTTTGATATTACATTCATTAAAATTTTAAAGTTATGATTCATCATAAAAAATGTGCATAAAATTTGAATGTTTAGATCTTAAACATGTTAAAAATAGTTTAAAATTTGGTATTACATATCATTCAAATTTTAATGTTGTGATACATCATGAAAAATCTGTATAAAGTTTAAAATATTTAAAATTATTTAATATTTGGTATTATATGTCATTCAAATTTTAAATTTGAGATGTATCATGAAAAATATGTATAAAGTTTAAATATTTAGATCTTAAACACATTTAAAAACAACTTAAGCTTCGATATTACATCATTTAAATTTCAAAGTTGTGATGCATTATGATAAACATGTAAAAAGTTTAATTTTTTGAATCTTAAATACATTAAAAACTACTTAAATTTCAGCATTAAATATCATTCAAATTTTAAAGTTGCGATGCATCATGAGAAATGAGCATAAGGTTTGAATATTTAAATCTTAAACATGTTCAAAACCACTTAAACTTCAGTATTACATATCATTAAAATTTCAAAGTTATGCATTATTATAAAGGTACATAAATTTCAAATCTTTTGATCTTAAATACATTTAAAACCACTTAAGTTTTGGTATTAAATATCATTCAAATTTCAAAGTTACGATGTATCATAAGAAATGCACATAAAATTCAAATCTTTAGATCTTAAACATGTTTAAAATTACTTAATCTTTGGTATTACATATCTTTAAAATTTTAAAGTTGTGATGTATCATGAGAAATGTGTATAAGATTCAAATCTTTAAATCTTAAACACGTTTAAAACCGTATAAAGTTTAGTATTACATATCATTTAAATTTTAAAGTTGTGATGCATAATAAAAAATGCACATAAAACTTAAATATTTGAATCTTAAACATGTTTAAAATTACTTAAATTTCAGTATTATATATCACTTAAATTTTAAATTTATGATGCATCATAAAAAATATGTATAAAATTCAAATTTTTGGATCATAAACATGTTCAAAACTACTTAAGCTTTGGTATTAAATATCATTCAAATTTCAAATTTGTTATGCATCATAAGAAATTAACATAAAGTTACAATATTTTAACTTTGAACACATTGAGAACTACTTAAGTTTTAGTATTACATATAATTCAAATTTTATAATTATGATACATCATGAGAAATGTGCATAAATTTTGAAACTTTAGATCTTAAACATATTAAAAACTGAAGATCAAAAGATCATAAAGTTAGAATATTAAACTTCAAAGATATAAAATTTATGGACATTTTTAATGATGCATCTCAAATTTAAAATATATGTAATATTGAAGCTTAATCTGTTTCAAACGTGTTTAAAATTTAAAGATTCAAATTTTATGCACATTTCTTATAATGTATTACAACTTTAAAGTTTGAATGATATGTAATATCGAAGCTTAAGTAGTTTTGAATGTGTTTGAGATCTAAATATTTGAACTTTAAATGAATTTCTCATGATGCATTATAAATTTAAAATTTGAATGATGTAATATTGAAGCTTAAGCGATTTCGAACATACTTCAGATCTAAAGATTTAAATTTTATGCATATTTCTTATAATGCATCACAACTTTGAAATCTAAATGATGTAATAATGAAGCTTAATCACTTTTGAAAGTGTTTAAGATCAAAATATTATAAATTTATACACATTTTTCATGATGCATCATAACTTAAAATTTGAATGGTACATAATATTAAAGTTGAAGTAGTTTGCATGTGTTTAAGATTCAAATATATAAATTTTATAAATGTTTTTCATCATACGTCGCAACTTTGAAACTTAAATGATATGTAAGAACAAAGATTAACCAATTTTAAATGTGTTTAAGATCCAAAGATTCAAATTTTATGCACATTTCATATAATGCATTGTAGCTTTTAAAATTGAATGATATGTAATATTGAAGCTTAAACAATTTTAAACTAGTTTAAATTTTATGCATATTTCTCATGATGCATTTTAACTTTGAAATTTGAATGATATGTAATACCGAAGATTAAGCAATTTTGAATGTGTTTAAGATCAAAAAATTCAAAGTTTTTGAATATTTTTCACGATGCATCGTAACTTTAAAATTTGAATTATATGTAATACTAAAGCTTAAGAAATTTTGAACATGTTTAAGATTCAAAAATTTAAATTTTATGCACATTTTTAATTATAACTTTATGCACATTTTTTATTATACATCACAACTTTGAAGTTTAAATGATGTAATATCAAAACTTAAATGGTTTTGAACATGTTTAAGATCTGAATATTTAAATTTTATACATGTTTATCATGATGCATCACAATTTTGAAATTTGAAGAATATGTATTACCAAAGTTTAAGTAATTTTAAACATGTTTAAAATCCAAAGATTTAAAATTTATGAACATTTCTCATGATGCATCACAAATTGTAAATTTAAATGATATGTAATACACAAATTTAAGTGGATTTAAATATTTTTAAGATTTAAATATTTGAATTTTTTGCATATTTTTCATAATACATCATAAATTTAAAATTTAAATAATATGTAATACCGAAGCTTATGATATTTTAAACGTATTTAAGATCTAAAGATTTAAATTTTATGCACATTTTTTATGATGCATTACAACTCTTAAATTTAAATGATATGTATACTGAATCTTAAGCAGTTTTAAACATGTTTAAGATCCAAATATTTAAATTTTATGCATGTTTCTCATAATGCATCACAATTTTAAAATTTTAATGATGAAATACTAAATCTTGAGTGATATTTAATATGTTTAGGATCCAAAGATTTAGAATTTATGTTCATTTCTCATGGTACATTGTAACTTTAAAAATTTGAAGTATATGTAATACCAAAGCTTAAGTAGTTTTTAACGTGTTTAAGATCTAAAGATTTAAACTTTGTGCACATTTTTTTAAGATGCATCACAACTTAAAAATTTGAATTATATGTAATACCAAAGCTTAAGAGATTTTGAACATGTTTAAGATCTAAATTTTAAAAATTTATGCATGTTTCTCATTATGCATCATAACTTTGAAATTTGAATGATATGTAATACCAAAGCTTAAATAGTTTTTAATGTGTTTAAGATCTAAAAATTTAAATTTTGTGCACTTTTTTCATGATACATCACAACTTTAAAATTTGAATGATATGTAATACGAAAGCTTAAGTGATTTTTAATTCAAAGATTCAGAGTTTGTGTGCATTTTTCATGATATATCAGAACTTTGAAATTTAAATGATATGTAATACTAAAATTTAAGTAGTTTTGATATGTTTAAGATCTAAATATTTAAATCTTATGCACATTTATTATGATACATCATAACTTTAAAATTTGAATGATATGTAATACTAAAACTTAATTAATTTTTAATGTCTTTAAGATATAAATATTTGAACTTTATGCATATTTTTCATGATGTATCACAATTTTAAAATTTGAATGATATATAATACTGAAGCTTAAGTAGTTTTAAATATTTTTAAGATCTAAAGCTTCAAAATTTATTCATATTTTTTAATATTCATCTCAACTTTTAAATTTGAATGATATATAATACCAAAATTTTAAGTGAATATAAATGTGTTTAAGATACAAAGATTTGATGTTTATGCACATTTTTCATCATGCATCGTAACTTTAAAATTTAAATGATATGTACTACCAAATATTAAGTGGTTTTGAGCATGTTTAAGATTTAAATATTTAAATCTTATGCACATTTATTATGATATATCATAACTTTAAAATTTGAATGATATGTAATATCAAAATTTAATTAATTTTCACGTGTTTAATTTCTAAAAATTTGATCTTTATGTGCAGTTATCATAATGCATTATAAATTTAAAATCTAAATAATGTAATACTAAATTTTAAGTAGTTTTGAAGGTGTTTAGGATCCAAAGATTCAAAATTTATTTACATTTTTTATAATGTATCATAACTTTGAAATTCAAATGATGGAATATCAAAGCTTGAGCAATTATGAATGTATTTAAGATCTAAATATTTAAATTTTAAGTGCATTTTTCATGATGCATTACAACTTTAAAATTTGAATGAGATGTAATACTAAAGCTTAAGAAATTTTGAATGTGTTTAAGATTTAAAGATTATAACTTTATACGAATTTCTCATGATGCATCTAAACTTTAAAATTTGAATGATAAGTAATATCAAAGCTTAAGTGGTTTTGAACATGTTTAAAATCTAAAGATTTAAACTTTATGCACATTTTTCAAAATGTATCATAACTTTGAAATTTGAATGATATTTAAAACTAAAACTTAAGTGAGTTTAAACATATTTAGGATCCAAACATTTAAACTTTATGCATATTTTTATGATACATCACAACTTTGAAGTTTGAATGATATGTAATACCAAATTTTAAGTGGTTTTGAACATATTTAAGATCCAATAATTTAAATTTTATTCACATTTATCATAATAAATTATAACTTTAAAATTTAAATGATATGTAATACCAAAGTTTAAGTAGATTTAAATATGTTTAAAATTCAGATATTTGAATTTTATGTATATTTTTTATGATGCATTATAACTTTGAAATTTGAATGATATGTAATACCGATGTTTAAGTAGTTTTTAAAGTGTTTAAAACCCAAAAGTTTAAATTATATGCACATTTTTTTTGATGGATCATAACTTTAAAATTTGAATAATATGCAATACTAAAGCTTAAGTGATTTTGTATATGTTTCTCATGTTGCATCATAATTTTGAAGTTTAAATGATATTTAATACCGAAGCTCAAGTAATTTTAAATATATTTAAGATCTAAAGATTTGAACTTTATATAAATTTATTATAATGCATCAAAAATTTGAAATTAAAATGACAAATAATACCAAAGATTAAGTGGTTTTGAAGGTATTTAATATCTTAAGATTTAAAATTTATGAACATATTTCATGATGCATCACAAATTTAAAATTTAAAGAATATGTAATACCAAATTTTAAATAGTTTTAAATGTGTTTAAGATCTAAAGATTCAAACTTTATGCACGTTTCTCATGATGCATCTCAACATTAAAATTTGAATAGTATGTAATATCAAAGCTTAAGTAATTTTGAATGTGTTTAAAATTCAAAGTTTTAAAATTTATGTGCATTTCTCATGATGTATCGCAAGTTTATGTTAAAAATATTGTCATTGATGTCAAAGATTTAGTATTATTAGTGATAAAGGCCCCATTACATTTAATGTTATTTATCTTAGCTAATATGAGTTAATATTTATTTAATATTAATGAATATATTTTTGGTTGCATATGAGACAAAATAAAAGCCCATAGAGAAGACAAAGAGTCACGGGATAAAGACAAAAGAAGGATGGGACACTTTTTTCTATGAAAAGTCATTTTGAGGAATATCAAGAGTCATCAAGTGAGAACAAAAGAGTATGGGCGAATTTCTCATGAAGGGACACTTAAAAGAATACGAAAAGTCACCAAAAATAAGAACAAAGATGGAAAAGATATTTTTGGTCATGAAGGGTCATCACATGACTTTTCAAATACTTAGATATGAAGGGTCATCCAAAATTGGTGCCATTTTTCATGAGAATTGAAAGGTCACAAAGGGGGAAGGCCAAAAGTCATTTGGAAAGCTATACATAAAGGCTTGAGTAGCTATTTGTAATATGAGTGTGAGAGGTTAATTTGATATTGTATTATCTAGCTTAGAAGAGCAAATGTGAGAGAGAGGAAAGAGATATTGTATTGAACTATCATTTGTTGATTTAGCAATATTGAGAGATAGGTGTGTGGTTCACACAAAGTGGATGATGTTCATGTGAGTTGGTGCTCACGAATGACAGTTGGGTTGGTACTTGACAAAGGAGTTTGAAGCTCTTGTGGGGTGCTGCTCACGAATTGTAACTGAGGTTGTTACTTGGCAAAGGGGTATGGTGCTCCTGTGGTTTGTTCTCACTAATATACTTGAGATTATTCTCCATAGTTTTTCTCACATTGGGTTTCCACATTATATCTAGTGTCTCTTTTTTTCTTGTGTGATGTTTATTATTTGAGTTTTATTGCATATCTTGAATGTTTAATTAAGGGAAAGTTTTATAAGATATATATACTGATTCACCCCCATCTTAGTATATCTCGTGCTTAACAGTTTAAAATTTAAATGATATGTAATACTAAATCTTAAATAGTTTTAAATGTTTTTAAGATTCAAATATTCAAATTTTATGCACGTTTCTCATGATGCATCATAACTTTTACTAAATCTTAAATAGTTTTAAATATGTTTAAGATTCAAATATTTAAATTTTATGCATGTTTCTCATGATGCATCATAACTTTTAAATTTGAATCATATGTAACACTAAAGTTTAAATGGTTTTGAATGTGTTTAAGATCTAAACATTTAAACTTTATGCATGTTTCTCATGATGCATCTCAATATTTAAATTTAAATGATATGTAATACCAAAGCTTAAGTATTTTTGAATGTGTTTAACATCTAAATGTTCAAATTTTATACTAATTTTTCATTATGCATTGTGAATTTGAAATTTAAAGGATATGTAATATCAAAGCTTAAAAAGTTTTGAATGTATTTAAGTTCCAAAAATTAAAAATTTATGAACGTGTATCATGATGCATCATAAATTTGAAAGTTGAATGATATGTAATACTGAATCTTAAGAGGTTTTAAAGGTATTTAAGATCTAAAGATTTAAATTTTATGTGCATTTCTCATGATGTATCATCACTTTAAAGTTTGAATGATATGTAATACCGAAGCTTAAGAGATTTTGAATCTATTTAATATCAAAAGATCTAAATTTTTTATGTATTAATTTTGATGTATCACAACTTTAAAATTTTAATGATATGTAATACTAAAGCTTAAGTAGTTTTGATGGTGTTTAAGATTTAAAGATTCAAGCTCTATCTATGTTTATCATGATGCATCATATATTTAAAGTTTGAATGATATTTATTACTAAAGGTTAAGTATTTTTGAACGTGTTTAATATTTAAATATTTAAACTTTATACACATTTATTATATTACATCACAATTTTGAAATTTGAATGATATGTAATACCAAAACTTAAATTTTTTTAAATGTGTTTAAGATCTAAAGATTCAAATTTTACGTGTATTTTTTATGATGAATCATAACTTTGAAATTTGAATGATATATAATACTAAAGCTTAAGTGGTTTTGAACATATTTAAGATCTAAAGATTCAAAATTTATTCATGTTTCTCATAATGCATCACAACTTTGAAGTTTGAATTATATGTAATACTTAATCTTAAGTTGTTTTGAATGTGTTTAAGATCCAAATATTCAATCTTTATATGTGTTTCTCATTATGCATTGGAGCTTTAAAATTTAAATTATATGTAATATAGCTTAAGATATTTTGAACATGTTTAAGATTAAAAGTTTCAAACTTTATGCATGTTTATTATAATTCTCACAACTTAAAAATTTTAATGATATGTAATACTTAAGATTAAGTGTTTTTAAGTGTGTTTAACATCCAAAGATTCTAAATTATGCATATTTTTCATGATGCATCACAACTTTAAAATTTAAATGATATGTAATACCCAAATTTAAGTGGATTTGAATGTGTTTAAGATCTAAATATTAAAATTTTATGTGCATTTCTCATAATTCATCTTAACTTCAAAATTTGAATGATATGTAATATCGAAGCTTAAATAATTTTGAACATGTTTAAGATCTTAAGATTCCAACTCTTAAATTTGAATAATATGTAATACCAAAGTTTAAGTTATTTTGAACATGTTTAAGATCCACATATTCAAATTTTATGCACATTTCTCACAATGCATCACAATTTTAAATTCTTAATGATGTAATACAAAAGCTTAAGTGGTTTTAAACATGTTTAAAATCAAAAGATTCAAATTTTATGCATATTTTTCATAATGCATCACAAATTTAAAATTTGAATGATGTAATATCAAAGATTAAGTGATTTTGAATGTGTTTAAGATTAAAAGATTCAAATTTTGTGTGGATTTCTAATTATTCATCTCAACTTTTAAATTTGAATGACTGTAATATCAAAACTTAAGCAATTTTGAATGTGTTTAAAAATCAAAAATTCAAAATTTATGCAAATTTATCAAGATGCATTGTAACTTTGAAATTCGAATGATATGTAATAACAAAGTTTAAAAAGTGTTGAACATGTTTAATATCCAAACATATAAACTTTATCCATATTTCTCATGATGCATTACAACTTTGAAATTTGAATAATATATAATACTGAAGCTTAAATAGTTTTGAATGTATTTAAGACTTAAAGATTTAAACTTTATATGCATTTCTTATGATTCATCACAAATTTGAATGTTATGTAATATCAAAGATTAAGTGGTTTTAAATGTGTTTAAGATCAAAAGATTCAAACTTTATGCATGTTTCTTATGATGCGTCATAACTTTGAAGTTTGAATGATATGTAATACTGAAGCTTAAGAAATTTTGAATGTGTTTAAGATCTAAAAATTTAAAATTTATGATCATTTTTCATGATGAATTTAAATATTTAAATCTAAATGATATGTAATACAATAGTTTGAGTGGTTTTGAAAGTGTTTAAGATCCAAAGATTTAGATTTTATGCACATTTTTTATGATGCATCATAACTTTGAAGTTTGAATGATATATAATACTGAAGCTTAAGAGGTTTTGAACGTGTTTAATATCTAAATATTTAATTTTTTTGTACATTTTTTATGATGCATCATAGCTTTAAAATTTGAATAATATGTGATACCGAAGCTTAAATAATTTTAAAGGTGCTTAAGATCCAAAGATTCAAATTTTATGGACATTTTTCATGATACATTAAATTTTTTAAATTTAAATGATATGTAATATCAAAATTTAAGGAGATTTAAACATATTTAAGATCTAAATATTAGAGATTTATATGTATTTCTCATAATGCATCACAACTTTGAAATTTTAATAATATATAATACTTAAGTTTAAGTAGTTTTGAGCATGTTTAAGATTTAAAGATTCAAATTTTATATAAATTTTTTATAAAACATCAAAACTTTCAAATTTGAATGATGTGTAATATCGAAGCTTAAGTAATTTTGAACATGTTTAAGATTTAAAGATTCAAATTTTATGTATATTTCTCGTGATGAATCACAAATTTAAAGTTTGAATGATATATAATATCGAAACTTAAACCATTTTGAATATGTTTAAGATCAAAAGATTCAAACTTTATTCACATTTTTCATGATGCATCAAAATTTTAAAATTTAAATGATGTAGAAATTAATCTTTAGTAGTTTTAAACATGTTTAAGATACAAAAATTAAATCTTTATGCACGTTTCTCATAATATATTATAACTTAAAATTTGAGTGATAAAATACTGAATCTTGAGCTATTTTAAACATGTTTAAGATCTAAAAATTTAAACTTTATACATATTTATCATAATGAATCATAAATTTAAAATTTGAATGATATGTAATACCAAAGTTTAAGTGTATTTTAACATTTTAAATATCCAAAAAATTTAAATATTATGTGCATTTATCATAATGCATTATAACTTTAAAATTTAAATAACGTAATGCTAAAGCTTAAGTGGTTTTGAACATCTTTAAATTTTAAAGATTCAAATTTTATGTAGGCTACTCATGATGCATCTCAACTTTGAAATTTGAATGACATGTAATATCGAAGCTTAAATAGTTTTAAACATGTTTAAGATCCAAACATTCAAACTTTATGGATATTTCTCATAGTGCATCATAAATTTAAATTTTGAATGATATATAATACCAAAGTTTAAATGGGTTTAAATATGTTTAAGATCTAAAGATTCAAAAATTATTAAATTTTTTCATGATGCATCATAATTTTAAAATTTGAATGATATATAATACCAAAGTTTAAGTAATTTTGAAGGTGTTTAAGATCTAAAAATTTAAATTTTATGTACATTTATCATGAAGCATCACAACTTTGAAGTTTCAATGATATGTAATACTGAAGCTTAAGCATGTTTTAAATGTGTTTAAGATCTAAGATTCAAACACTATGCATATCTCTCATATTGAATTGAAAATTAAATTTTTTAATGTATGTAATACTGAAACTTAAATGGTTTTGAATGTGTATAAGGTTTAAATATTCAAATTTTATATGTGTTTCTCATGATGCATCATAACTTTGATATTTGAATGATATAATATTGAAGCTTAAATAGTTTTAAAATTTATATAAATTCTAAAAATTCAAACTTTATACGTATTTATCATGATGCATTACAACTTTGAAATTTTAATAATATATAAATCAAAAGCTTGATCAGTTTTGAATGTGTTTAAGATCTAAAGATTCAAATTTTATGCATATTTTTCATGATGCATCACAAATTTGAAATTTGAATGATATGTAATACTGAAGCTTAAGCAGTTTTGAAGGTGTTTCAAATTTAAAGATTTGAACTTTAAGCACATTTTTCATGATGCATCATAACTTTGACATTTAAATAATATGTAATACCAAAGCTTAAGCAGTTTTGAATGTGTTTAAAATCCAAATATTTGAATTTTATATATTTTTTCACAATGCATTACAACTTTAAAATTTGAATGATATGTAATATCGAAGCTTAAATGATTTTGAATGTGGTTAAGATCCAATGTTTAAAATTTTATTCATATTTTTCATGACCCATCATAACTTTTAAATTTGAATTATATGTAATTTTGAAGCTTAAGTAGTTTTGAACGTGTTTAAGATCTAAAGATTTGAACTTTATGTGCATTTTTCATGATGCATTGAAACTTTAAAATTTAAATGTTCTAATAATGAAGCTTAAGTGGTTTAGAACGTATTTGAGATCCAAAGATTTGAAATTTATGCACATTTTTAATGATGCATCATAACTTTGAAATTTGAATGACATGTAATATTGAAACTTAAGTGCTTTTGAATGTATTTGAGATCCAAGATTTGAATTTTATGTGTATTTAGTATGATGCATCGAATATTGTAATACTAAAGCTTATGCAATTTTGAACGTGTTTGAGATCTATATATTCAGACTTTATGAGCATTTCTCATGATGCATCATAACTTTAAAATATAAAGGATATGTAATACCGAAGCTTAAATAGTTTTAACATGTTTAAAATTCAAAGATTTTAATTTTATGCACATTTCTCATGATATGTCTCAACTTTGAAATTTGAGTGACATGTAATGTTGAAGCATAATAAATTTAGAATGTGTTTAGAATCCAAAAATTTAAACTTTAAATATGTTTCTCATGATGCATCACAACTTTAAAATTTAAATGATATTCAATACAAAAGCTTAAGTGGTTTTGAATGTATTTAAGATATAAATATTTGATTTTTATGCATATTTTCCATAATGCATCGCAACTTTAAAATTTAAATAATTGTAATACCTAAGTTTAAAACGTTTTTAATGTGTTTAAGATCTAAATATTCAAATTTTATGTGTATTTCTCATAATGCGTGCAACTTTAAAAGTTGAATTATATGTAATATCAAAGCTTAAGTAGTTTTGAGTGTGTTTAAAATTTAAAAATTTAAAATTTATGTGTTTTTTCATGATGCATTCCAACTTTAAAATTTGAATGATATGTAATACTGAAACTTAAGCAAAGTTGAATGTATTTAAAATCCAAAGATTAAACTCTTTTATGCATTTCTCATAATGCATCATAACTTTAAAACTTGAATGATATGTAATACTGATGCTTAAACAATTTTGATCATATTTAAGATACAAAGATTCAAACTTAATGCACATTACATATGATGTATCACAACTTTTAAGTTTGAATGATATGTAATACCAAAGCTTAAATAGTTTTGAATGTGTTTATGATCTAAAAATTCAAATTTTATGCATATTTCTCATAATGCATTACAATTTTAAAATATAAATGATGTAATACCGGAGATTAAGTAGTTTTTTACATGTTTAATATCCAAAAATTCAAATTTTATGAATATTTCTCATTATGCATCATAAATTTTAAATTTGAATGATGGAATACTGAAGTTTGAGTAGTTTTGAACGTGTTTAATAGCCAAAAATTCAAACTTTATGTGTGTTTATCATAATTTATTTTAAATTTAAAATTTGAATGATATGTAATACCGAAGTTTAAGTGGTTTAAAATGTGTTTAATAACCAAAAAATAAAATTTTACATATTTTTCATAATGCATCACAAGTTTTAAATTTGAATGATATGTAATATCAAATCTTAAGTAGTGTTGAATGCATTTAAGATCTAAAAATTCAAAATTTATGCACATTTCTCATAATGCATCATAACTTTCAAATTTGAATGAAATATAATAATGAAGCTTAAGCAGTTTCAAACATATTTAAAATCTGAAGATTCAAAATTTATGCGTATTTGTGATAATACATCGTAACTTTAAAATTTAAATGATATGTAATACCAAAGTTTAATTAGATTTGAATGTGTTTAAGTTCTAAAGATTCAAAATTTATGCATATTTTTATATTGCATCATAAATTTAAAATTTAAATAATATGTAATACCTAAGCATAAGTGATTTTTAATGTGTTTAAAATATAAATATTTAAATTTTAAGTGCATTTTTCATAATGTATCATAAATTTGAATGATATATAATAAAAAATTTTAAGCATTTTTTAGTGTGTTTAAGATCTAAAGATAAAAATTTTATGCGTATTTATCATAATGTATTACAACATTAAAATTTGAATGATATTTAATAGTGAACCTCAAGTGGTTTTGAATGTGTTTAAGATCTAAAAATTTGAACTTTATGAGCGTTTCTCATACTGCATCAATACTTTCATGTTTGAATGATATGCAATATTGAATATTGAGTGGCTTTTCATGATACATCACAATTTTGCAATTTGAATAATGTTAGGATCTTCTTGGAGTACAATTGATTACCTTTGATATATCAGCAACTAAACATGAAATTGAACCAAAAGTAATAAGTAATTAGAAATACAAAATAACAAATAATAAGATACAAGAAACAACCAATCTTGTATTAAACTCTTCTAAAATACAATGAAAAAATCTCACTCTTTCACACCTCTTGGGTGTACAGTATTTATCTCAAGAGTTCTCTCTCTCTCTCTCAATTACAATCAAATCAATAACTGAGTTGTTATTCCCTTGCTTCAACTGATCTCCTTGATCTTGCACCTTGCAGATCTAATTGACCTTGCTTACTTGCTTATTTACAATACATGCCTCCATGAGTTTCTTAAATAATATCTAAGGCATACAAAAATTAGACTTTCTAATTATAATAATTAGATACACAGACTCAAGACTAAAATTAGTCTTTACATGCAAACACTATGTCCATCTTAAAATTAGAACAAATTTAATTTTGGAAATGCATGCAAACGCACACGCACACAAAGGTGATCGACGTTGGTTGCTGTCGGTCTGCATATGATCGACATCGGCTAATCTCTAATTGATATCAGTCAAATCTGATCCACGCTTGACCGATGTTAGTAATACTATCGATGCTAGTGACTGTGTTAGTCTAGCAACCTTTGTATGAACTCAATAGTGAAGCTTTTAGCTCTCTAACTTAACAATCTCCCACTTAGAGATAAACAGCTGCACCTGTACTTGTATAGTAACATCCTCTATCTTGTTTTTTTGGCTTGTTTCTTCATCTTCAAGTTCAATCTTGAAGACCAACAAAAATTGAATGAAAATTCAACTTCTCCTTTGTTACTAGCTTTGTTAACATATCTATAGGGTTCTTATTCATATGGATCTTTTCTAGTTTCAACTGTCCATCCTCCAATACCTATTGAATGAAGTGGCACCTAAGCTGTATATGTTTGGTTCTTGAATGAAAAGTTGAATTCTTTGCCAAATAAATTACACTTTGACTATCATAGTATAATCTACAACTCTCTTGCTCTTTTTTCAACTCTTTCATGAACCGTGTCATCCATATCATTTCTTTGCTAGTCTCTATGGCTGTAATGTGTTCTGCCTCTGTAGTTGATAGGGAAACAACCTTCTACAACTTTAAAATCTAGCTAACCGCCGTTCCACCAACAGTGAACACATATCTTGTGGTACTTCTTCTGCCATCTAAGTTACCTACCATATCCAAATCTACATACCCATGTAGAGAAATGCTTGACCTTGCATATCATAAATATCTATTGCTAATCTCTCTCAGATATTTGAGAATCTACTAAATTGCTTTCCAATGTTCCTTTCCTAGATTGGCCATAAACTTGCTGACAACTCCTACTACTTTGGCAATATCAGGTCTAATACATATCATTGCATACATTAAGCTCCCAACTGTTGAAGCATATAGAACTTTGCTCATGTACTCAACTTCATCATATGAATTAAGACACTGTTCTTTGCTCAACTTGAAGTGTCCAGCCATAAGTGTGCTTACCGATTTTGCATTCTACATATAGAACCTCTCCAACACCTTATTCACACAATCCTCTTGAGATAAAATCAGCATGTGATTTTTTTATCTCTCTTAATACTCATGCCAAAGATTTTCTTTGCTACTCCTAAATCCTTCATCGCAAATGTGTGAGCTAATTTTACCTTTAGCTCAGTAATTACTTGCATGTGTAAATCTGCAATAAGCATATCATCTACATATAGCAACAATATAATATAACTACCATTATCTAATCTAATAAAATAAACACAATGGTCAGATTGATATTTACTAAATCCATACTCTATCATAAACTTATCAAACTTTAAATACCACTATCTTAGAGCTTGCTTAAGACTATATAGGTTTTTCTTCAATTTACACACAAGTTTCTCCTTACTTTTGACCTCAAAACTTTTTGGCTGATCCATATATATCTCTTCATCCAAATATTCATGAAGAAATGCTATCTTAATATTAAGCTGCTCAAGATGCAAATTCTCAATAGCAACTAAAGACAATACAGTCTGAATAGAAGTCATCTTTACTATAAGAGAAAAAATTTCACCAAAATCAATATCTGATTTCTGTGCAAATTCCTTTACTACCAACCTGGCTTTATGTCTCATTTGTCCATTCTCTCCTTCCTTTAACCTATATACCCATTTGTTTTTCAATGCTTTCTTTTTGGCTGGCAACTCAACTAAATCCCACGTTTGGTTCTTTTCTAAGGAATCAATTTCTTCATTCATGCCATGCTTCCACTATTTCCTAGATTCTACCTGCATTGCCTCATCAAAACTTTCTAGTTCTCCACCATCAGTGAGCAACACATAGTATAAAGAAGGGAAATAACGAATTGGAGGTTTACTTACCCTTTCAGTCCTCCTTATGGGCGTTTGAGACTCATTTATAACTTGCTGTCCACCCAAATTCTCTGTCAGTGACCGATCTTAGTCAACTCTCAGTCTGTACTTGACCGACGTCGGTTCCACCTGACCGACCTGACCGACGTTAGTTATTGTCTGATCGACATCGGTTCCTACTTGATCGTCGACATTAGTTACCTGACCGACGCCAGTCTCTATGTTTTTCTGTGAGTGATGATTTTTATTCATGAGCTCATTTTGGATCATTACCTCATCCAAATCAAGATTGCCTTGCTTAGAATTATTTAGCCTCTTGAGCTGATCACTGTAAATCACCTTCTCATTGAAAACTACATCATGGTTTCTAATAATTTTGTTTGTTTCTAAATTTTACAACTAAAATCTGAAATCTCTAAAGCCATAACCAATGAAAGTGCATCGCAAAGATTTAGCATCCAGCGTCTTTCTATTTTCTTTATCAATGTGCATAAAAGCTTTAAAACTAAAAACTCTGAGAAATAAAAGATCTATTTTTTTACCTGTACAAGCCTCTTCTAGAATTCCACCATCCAGAGTAGTAGAAGGTCCTCTGTTAATCAAGTAAACCATAGTATCTATAGCTTCTACCCAAAACTTTAAGGGCAAATCAGCATGCAACCTCATACTCCGTGCACACTCTATTATTATTCTATTCATCCTTTCAGCAACTCTATTTTATTGAGGTGTCCTTGGAACCATCCTTTTCATACGTATTTCACTCATAAAATAATAACTGTTGAATTTATTACTGCAGTATTCACCACCATTGTCAAATCTAAGACACTTCAATCTCAAACCTATTTCATTTTCAACCAAAGCTTTTTATTTCTTAAATGTGTCAAAAACATCAGATTTTCTCTTTATGCAATAAATCCATACTTTTTTTGTAGCATCATCAATGAAAAAAAATAATACTGTGATCCTTCAATAGAAGCTACTTGAGCTGGTCCCCACACGTCTATGTGAACAAGATCCAACTTGTGCTCTTTTTTTGTTGACCCAGTCTTGAGAAACTTCATTTTTTTTTGTTTTTTAAAAATACAGTGCTCACAAAAATCTCGATCTATGCTTTTCAAATCTAAAAGATTACCTTTTAACTTAACAACATTCAATCCCTTCTCACTCATGTGACCAAGCTTATAGTGCCACATCTTTGCATCTACATTTGAAGTAGATAAAATAGAAAGAGAATAATCAGTAACACAAGTAGATAGATAAAGTGTACCTACTCTCTTACCTCTTGCTAATACAAGTGCACCTTTAAAATTTTTTTAAGATTCCATTGTGAGAGTTACTGTGCAACCCTCATCACCCAACTTTTTTATAAAAATCAGATTTTTCTTCAAGAAGGGTACATGCATGACATCTTTCAACACCCATGTGTTGCCATTCTGCAATTTTAGTTGCACTTTTTTTTGCCAACAATTTGACAAAGCTCACCATCCCCTAAATAAACTTTTTCAAAATCTCCATGGACATAATCATTGAAAAATTGTCTATTTGGGGTTACATGAAAAGAAGCATCAAAATCTAAAACCCATGATTCTACTTGACTATCCAAAAAAAATATAAGAGCATCTTGTGCAACAGTACCTACAATATTTGCTTCCTTATTACTTTTTTGTTGATTTTCTTTGTTATCCTTCAACCAACAGTCTTTCTTTGCATGCCCTTTATTTCCATAATTCTAACAGATTATACCTCCATTTCTAGATTTGTATTTTCTTCCCATCTTTGACCTTGATTTCTTTTGCTTGCCCTTCTCTCTTTGCCTTTTTCTGCTTTCAATACTTAAAGCATTACCTAATGTTTCCTTTGTACTTTTTTTTATGAATTTATTCATTCAAGATTACACTGACAATATCTTTAGATTTTAAGATATTTGAAGCAGATGCAGTATTGCTAACTGCGATTACCAAGATATCCCAGCTTTCAGATAAAGAGCATAAGATTAAGATAGCCTTAATTTCATTATTAAAAATTATTTTGACTGAATTTAATTGATTTACAATTTCATGGAAATCATTAAGATGACTATATACAGATCCACCTTCTTGCATTTTCAAACTAAATAATTGCTTCATAAGATATACCTTATTCGAAGCTGAGGGTTTTTCATATAAGTTTGCTAGAGTATCTATTAACTCTACCGTTGTCTTTGCCTGTGATAAATTAGAAATTATAGAAGATTCCAGGGTCAATCTTATAGATCCTAGAGCTTTTCTATCAAGAACATTTCATTCTTCATCTTGCATATCTGTGGGCTTGCTTGCAACCCTACCCAACGGTAAGTACAGATCTTTTTGATACAGATAATCTTCTATTTGTATCTTCTATAATTGATAATTTTTGTCATTAAATTTCTCCATTCTTAGTTTACTTTCTTCTGCCATTGCTTTACTCTCACTCAAATAAAACCCTGTGAGTGAACTTGTAATCAACAAACACTAACTCGCTCTACCATTTGTTAGTGATCTTAGCTCTGATACCAACTATTAGGATCCTTTTGGAGTACAATTGATTACCTTTGATATATAAGCAACTAAACATAGAATTGAACTAGAAGTAATAAGTAACTAGAAATATGAAATAATAAATAATAGGAGATACAAGAAACAACCAATCTTCTATTAAAATTTTCCAAAATACAATGAAGAAATCTCATTCTTCAACACCTCTTGGGTTTATAGTATTTCTCTCAAGAGTTCTCTCTCTCTCTCAATTACAATCAACTCAATAACTGAGTTGTTATTCCCTTGCTTCAGCTGATCTCTTTGATCTTATACCTTGCAAATTTAATTGACCTTGCTTACTTACTTACAATACATTCCCCCATGAGTCTCTTAAATAGGATCTAAAGCATACAATAATTAGACTTCTCAATTACAATAATTAGAAACACAGACTCAAGACTAAAATTAATCTTTAGATGTAAACACTCTATCCATCTTAAAATTAGAACAAATTTAATTTTGAAAATGCATGCAAACGCACACGCACACACAAATGACCAACGCCGGTTGCTATCGATCTGCATATGACTGACGTTGGCCGATCCTTAACCAATGTCGATCAGATTTGATCCATGCCTGACTAATGTCGGTGATACTATCGATGCCGATGACTGTGTTAGTCCAGCAACCTTTGCATGAACTCAATAGTGAAGCTTTTAGCTCCACAACATAATGCATAAATACTTTGATGTTTGAATGATATGCAATATTGAATATTGAGTGGCTTTTCATGATACATCACAATTTTAAAATTTAAATAATATGTAATACTGAATCTTAAGTGGTTTGAATATATTTAAAATTTAAAGATTTTAACTATATGCATGTTTTTTATCATGCATCACAATTTTGAAATTTTAATGATATATAAATACCAAATCTTAAATAGTTTTGAACATGTTTAAGATTCAAATATTTTAACTTTATACGTATTTATCATGATGCATTGTAAGTTTGAATGATATGTAATACCAAAGCTTAATCAATTTTTAATGTGTTTAAGATCTAATGATTAAAACTTTATGCATGTTGGTCATGATGCACTAAAAATTTGTAGTTTGAATGATATGTAATACAAAAAATAAAGTTTTGAATGTGTTTAAGATCCAAAGATTTAAAATTTATATGCATTTCTCATGATGCATTACAAATTTAAAATTTAAATGATATGTAATACTAAAACTTAAGCAATTTTAAATATGTTTAAAATCCAATAATTTAAATTTTATGTGCATTTTTCATGATGCATCATAAATTTGAAGTTTGAATGATATGCAATAATGAAGCTTTAGCAATTCTTAACGTGTTTAAAATTCAATAATTCAAATTTTATACATATTTCTCATCATGCATTACAACATTGAAGTTTGAATGATATGTAATACTGAAGCTTAAGCAGTTTTAAACATGTTTAAGATCTAAAGATTCAAACTTTGTGCTATTTTATAATGATATATCACAACTTTCAAGTTTGAATGATATGTAATATTGAAGATTTAGTAGTTTTGAATGTATTTAAGATCTAAAGATTTTAAATTTATGTACATTTATCATAATACACCATAGCTTTAAAATTTGAATGATATGTAATAATAGAGCTTAAATAGTTTTAAATGTGTTTAAGATCTAAAGAGTCAAACTTTATCATGTTTCTCATAATGCATCATAACTTTGAAATTTGAATGATATGTAATACTGATGTTTGAGTAGTTTTGGACATGTTTAAGATCTACAAATTTAAATTTTATGTGCATTTCTCATGATGCATCGTAATTTTAAAATTTGAATGATATGTAATATCGAAGCTTAAGTGATTTTGAACATGTTTAAAATGCAAAGATTAAAAATTTATGCATATTTTTCTTGATGCATCGTAACTTTGAAATTTGATTGATATGTTACCAAAGCTTAAGTGGTTTTGAATATATTTAAGATTTAAAGATTCAAATTTTATGTTTATTTATCATAATGCATTGCAAATTTAAAATTTGAATGATATGTAATATTTAAGCTAAAGTGGTTTTGAATGTGTTTGAGACCCAAAGATTCAAATTTTATGCACATTTTTCATGTAACATTACAAATTTTATATTTGAATGATATATAATACTGAAGTATAAGTGGTTTTCAATATGTGTAAGATCTAAATATTTAAATTTTATGTAGATTTTTCATAATGCATCTCAACTTTAAAATTTTAATATGTAATATTGAAGCTTAAGCAGTTTTAAATGTATTTAAGATCTAAAGATTTGAATTTTATGTGTATTTATCATGATGCATTGTAAATTTGAAGTCTAAATGATGTAATACTGAAGCTTAAGTGGTTTTGAACATGTTTAATATCTAAATATTCAAAATTTATGTATTTCTCATGATGCATCATAACTTTAAAATTGGGATGATATGTAATACTAAAGCATTCAAAGATTTAAATTTTATGCATATTTTTCATGATGCATTATAAATTTAAAATTTAAATGATATGTAATACTGAAGTCTAAGTAGTTTTGAATTTTTTAAAGATCTAAAGATTTAAACTTTATGCGTATTTCTTATGATACATCGCATCTTTAAAATTTGAATGATATGTATTACTGAAGCTTAAGAAATTTTGAACGTGTTTTAGATTAATTGATTTAAACTTTATGTACATTTATCATGATGCATCAAAAATTTGAAATCTAAACAATATGTAATATCGAAACTTAAGCAATTTTTAACATGTTTTAAATTTAAATAATTGAACTTTATGTGCATTTATTATGATGCATCATAAATTCTAAATATAAATGATATGTAATACATAATATTAAGTGGTTTTAAACACATTTTTGATCTAAATATTTAAATTTTATGAGCATTTTTCATGATGCATCGCAACTCTAAAATTTGAACGATATGTAATACCAAAACTTAAGCGGTGTCGAACATGTTCAAATTCTAAAGATTCAAAATTTATGTGTTTCTCATAATGCATCATAACTTAAAATATGAATGATATTTGATACTAAATCTTAATTATTTTAAAATGTGTTTAAGATCTAAAGATTCAAACTTTATGTATGTTTCTCATGATGCATAACAACTTTAAAATATGAGATATGTAATATTCAATTTTAAGTAGTTTTGAATGTGTTTAAGATCCAAAGATTTAAAATTTATGAGTGTTTATAATGATGTAATCATAATTTTAAAATTTGAATGATATTTAATACCAAAATTTAAGTAGTTTTGAAGGTGTTTAAGATCCCAAAATTTTAACTTTATGTGCATTTCATATGTTGCATCATAAATTTATAATTGGAATGGTATGAAATATCAAAACTTAAGCGGTTTTCAACATATTTAATATCTAAATATTCAAATTTTATGCATATTTCTCATGATGCATTGTAACTTTTAAATTTGAATAATATGTAATGCTGAAGTTGAGGGGTTTTGAAGGTGTTTATGATCCAAAGATTCTAACTTTATTTTATCATGATGCATCACAACTTTAAAATTTAAAATTTTAAATATAAAAGTTTAAGTAGTTTTTAATGTGTTAGAGATATAAATATTTAAAGCTTAATCACATTATGAAAAATATGCACACAGTTCAAATCTTTCTATCTTAAATACGTTTAAAACTACTTAAGCTTTGGTATTACATATCTTTCAAATTTGAAAGCTGTGATGCATTATGCAAAACACACATAAATTTTTAATCTTTAGATCTTAAACATATTTAAATCCACTTAAAATCTTTGGTATTACATATCATTCTGATTTTGAATTTGTGATGCATCATAAGAAACATGTATAAATTTAGAATCTTTAAATATTAAACACATTCAAAATCACTTAAGCTTTGATATTACATCATTCAACTTTAAAGGTTGTGATACATCATGAAAAAATGTGCATAAAGTTTGAATATTTAGATCTTAAACATATTCAAAACCACTTAAGCTTTGGTATTACGTATTATTCAAACTTTAAATTTATGATGCATCATACAAACGTTCATAAATTTTAAATCTTTAGATATTAGACACATTCAAAACTAGTTAAGCTTTGATATTACATATCATTCTAAATTCAAATTTATGATGCATCATGAGAAATACACACAAATTTGAATATTTAGATTTTAAACACATTTAAAATCAATTAAGCTTTGTGATTACATATCATTTAAATTTCAAAGTTGTAATGCATCATGAAAAATATGCATAAAATTTGAATCTTTAGATCTTAAAGACGATTCAAACTACTTAAGCTTTGGTATTACATATCATTAAAATTTCAAAGTTTTGATGCATCATAAAAAATATGCATAAAGTTTAAATTTATATACATTTCTTATTATGCATCATAATTTTGAAATTTTAATGATATGTAATACTGAAGTTTAAATAGTTTTAAACGTATCTAAGAATAAAAAATTTAAACTTTATGCACATTTCTCATGATGTATCACATATTTGAAGTTTGAATGATATGTAATAGCAAAGCTTATATGATTTTGAACATGTTTATGATCTAAAGATTCAAATTTTATGTGCATTTATTATGATGCATTGTAACTTTGAAATTTGAATGATATGTAATACCAAAGCTTAATTGGTTTTGAATGTGTTTAAGATATAAATATTCAAACTTTGTACATATTTTTCATGATGCATAAAATTTTTGAAGTTTTAATGATATGTAATATCAAAGCTTAAGTATTTTTTAATGTGTCTAAGATCCAAAGATTCAAACTTTAAGAGTGTTTCTCATGATGCATTGTAAATTTGAATTTTGAATTATATGTAATACCAAAGCTTCAGTGATTTTAAAAGTGTTTAAAACTTAAATATTCAAAATGTATGCACATTTATCATGATGCATCACAATTTTAAAGTTTGAATCATATAAAATACTAAAGCTTAAGCGGGTTTGAATGTGTTTAAGATCTAAAGATTAGAAATTTATGAGTATTTTTATGATGCATTGTAACTTTAAAATTTAAATGATATGTAATATCGAAGCTTAAGTGGTTTTGAATATTTTTAAGATCTAAATTATATGTAATACCAAAGCTTCAGTGATTTTAAAAGTGTTTAAGACTTAAATATTCAAAATGTATGCACATTTATCATGATGCATCACAATTTTAAAGTTTGAATCATATAAAATACTAAAGCTTAAGCGGGTTTGAATGTGTTTAAGATCTAAAGATTAGAAATTTATGAGTATTTTTATGATGCATTGTAACTTTAAAATTTAAATGATATGTAATATCGAAGCTTAAGTGGTTTTGAATATTTTTAAGATCTAAATATTTGAACTTTATATGTGTTTATCATGATGTATTACAAATTAAAAATTTTAATGATATGTAATAATGAATCTTAAGTGGTTTTAAACATGTTTAAGATCTAAAGATTCAAATTTTATGCACATTTCTTATGATGCACTACAAATTTAAAATATGAAATATATATAACATAAAAGCTTAAACATTTTTTAACGTGTTTAAGATTTAAAAATTCAAAATTTATATGTGTTTCTCATAACACATCACAAATTTTAAATCTGATTGATATGTAATACTGAAGTTGAATCAGTTTTAGACATGCTTAAGATCTAAAGATTCAAACTTTATGCATGATTCATATGATGCATCACAACATTGAAATTTGAATGATATATAGTAATAAAGCTTAAGTTGGTTTGAAGGTGTTTAAGATCTAAATATTTTAATTTATGTTTGTTTCTCATTATGCTTCACAACCTTGAAGCTTGAATGATATGCAATATCGAAGCTTAAGCGGTTTCGATATTTAATTCCAAACTTTAATATTCAAATGATGTTATTCAAAGCTTTAATTTTTTTAAGATATAAATATTCAAACTTTATGTGTATTTTTCATGATGAATCACAATTTTAAAATGTGAATGATATGTAATACTGAAGCTTAAATAGTTTTAAACATGTTTAAAATCTAAAGATTTAAATTTTATACAAGTTTATCATAATGCATCATAACTTTAAAATTTTAATAATATGTAATACCAAATCTTAAGAAGTTTTGAATATATTTAAGATCTAAATATTTGAAATTGATAAGCATTTATCATGATGCATCACAACTTATAAATTTGAATGATATGTAATATTGAAGCTTTAGTGGTTTTTAACAAGTTTAAGATCCAAAAATTTAAACTTTATGTGTGTTTCTCATGATGCATCAAAACTTTAAAATTTGAATGATATGTAATACCAAAGCTTAAGAAGTTTTGATCATGTTTAAGTTCTAAAGATTCAAAATTCATGCATGTTTTATATGATGAATCATAACTTTAAAATTTAAATGATATGTAATACCAAAACTTAAGCAACTTGTAAAGTATTTAAGATCCAAATATTGAAACTTTATACGTGTTTCTCATTATACATCCAAACCTTGAAGTTTAAATGATATGTAATAAAAAAATTTAAGAAACTTTGAATGTATTTAAGATCTAAATATTTAAATTTTATGTGCATTTCTTAAGATGCATTAAAACTTTGAAATTTTAATGATATGTAATATTGAAGCTAAAGCTATTTTGAGCATGTTTAAGATCTAAAGATTCAAACTTTATGCATATTTTTTTATGATTTATTGCAACTTTAAAATTTAAATAATATGTAATACTAAAGCTTAAGTGGTTTTAAACATGTTTAAGATCCAAAAATTATTTATGCACGTTTCTCATAATACATCACAAATTTAAAATTTGAATAATGTAATACCAAAATTTAAGTGGTTTTGAACATATTTAAGATCTAAATATTTGAACTTATGCACATTATTAATAATGCATCATAAATTTAAAACTTTAATGATGTGATACTAAATATTAAGAGATTATAAACATGTTTTAGATATAAAAATTTGAAGTTCATGTGTGTTTCTCATAATGTATTGCAAATATGAAAATTAAATGATATGTAATACTGAATCTTAATCAAGTTTGAATGTGTTTAAGATATAAATATTCAAACTTTATGCATATTTTTCATCATGTATCACAATATTAAAATTTTAATGATATGTAATATTTAATCTTAAATAGTTTTAAAAGTGTTTAAGATCCATAGATTCAAAATTTATGCATGTTTCATATGATGCATCATAACTTTAAAATTTGAAAGATATGTAATACCAAAGCTTAATTAGTTTTGATCATGTTTAAGATCTAAATATTTAAACTTTATGCTCATTTATCATGATGCATCACAACTTTAAAATTTGAATGATATGTAATACTTAAGATTTATTGATTTTGAATGTGTTTAAAATATAAAGATTTGAAATTTATGCATGTTTCTCATAATATATCATAACTTTGAAATTTGAATGATATGTAATACTTTAAAATCTAAATGATATGTAACATCAAATCATACGTTGTTTTGAACCTATTTAAGATCAAATAATTCAAAATTTATGCATATTTATCATAATGCATCATAACATTATGATTTGAATGATATATAATACTGAAGATTAAGTAGTTTTGAACGTATTTAAGATTCAAAGATTCAAAATTTATGTACGTTTCTCATAATGAATCGTAACTTTGAAATCTTAATGATATGTAATATAGTAAAATTTGAATGATATATAATATCAAAGCTTAAATGGTTGTGAATATGTTTAATATCTAAAGATTTGAAAAGTATGAATATTTCTCATAATGCATTGCAACATTAAAATTTGAATGATATGTAATATTGAAGCTTAATCAAGTTTTGAACATGTTTAAGATCCATAGATTCAAAATTTATGCATATTTTTTATAATGCATCACAAATTTGAAAATTGAATGGTATTTAAGAGCTTAAGAGGTTTTGAAGGCATTTAAGATTTTAAAATTCAAACTTTATGCACATTTTTCATGATGCATCACAAATTTTAAATTTGAATGATATGTAATAGCCAAGCTTAAATTATTTTTAATGTGTTTAATCTCTAAAGATTCAAACTTTATGCATGTTTCTCATGATGTATTGTAATTTTAAAATTTGAATGATATTTAATATTGAAGATTAAAAGATTTTAAACATGTTTAAGATCTAAAGATTTGAACTTTATTCACATTTCTCTTAATACATCACAACTTTGAAATTTGAATTTTATGAAAAACTTTAGTAATATAAAATGTAAAATTTGGTAATTTTAGTGTGGCTAATGACACTTAATCTATAAGTCCATCTTGCTTTCTCTCATGACCCTCATAGGCATGTTTTCACTGATTCTTAGTCATCCATAACCTCCCAAACTAAACCCTTACAGACCCAAATTAATCTTTCCATGCTTAATACATTCTCTTAGGTCCCATCATCCATAGACAACAATTCCCAAACTTGGACTATAGTGTTGAAATCTAAGGTGTCCTATTTCTAGCACTATTGTCCAAGTGTCTTTTGGCCTCTAACAATCATATTATTTCCAATCTTTATCTTAATTCATGTTAGCCTAACATGAATTCATTTAACCCATGGTCATTAAATACCCTATAAAAATCCATCCAAAGTCTATTGAGAAGGGTTGACACTCATTTACAAGAGAGAAGCAAGAATACAAGTATGACTACTCAAACACTTTTCCCTATTCTCTTTATATAGCCATCCAATAGCATTTTAAACTTATTCAAACCTTTACACCAATCCCTAATCATTATAAGTACACTCAGTTTCATATTTATTTATATTTTCATCACACTATTACACCAAGCACTTCAATGGAAGAACTACAAATAACTTGATCCCTCCTCAAAGTATTGGTATGTAGGTAGTGTGCCCACACATGGGGTGTGCAGTGTGTCTAGCATATTATTTACACACTAACCCTTCCTCTCCTTTCTCTAAATTTTATATTCAAGTTAAAGTACAAAGAGGACATAGAGTATTGAAGACTAAATTAGGTACATAATGAGCTTTATAAAATTTCAAGATTTAATATTTTATAGGCAAAGTCAAATAGAATTGATGCACAAAACCCAAAAAACTTAGATCAAAGGACAACAACACTAAGATAGGATTATAGTGCTAGAAACCAAGGTGTCCCACTTTTGACACTCCTATCCAATAAAGAAACAAACTCTAGATCCCTATTCATGACAATCTCCTAAGCCTGCACACATATTTCTAGACCTTGTCTCAGTTGAAATAACACATAATTAGGTAATTTTAATTTTCTCTCACTACTATTTTTAGAAAATACCTAATTATAATCAAATTTTATAAATTAGTAGCCTAATTATTATACATCATTTATTAATTTTATCTACTCAGACCCATTTATTATTTAAGAATTAAACACTTAATTTATTAAAAAAAATCATTTGGTGAACCTAACTTACTTCAAACTTTGCATAAAATCCCTATAAACCCTAGGGTAAATTCCTAGCTAATTTTTCCCAATAATTTATTAATTTTTTATTGAATATTAAAATTATAAATTCCTCTCAAATTTTAAAATTTTGTAGTAAATTTTAAAATAAATGTATTTCAAACCCTAGTGCATCAACTAGCTTCCAATAATTTTCCAATAATTTTCTAAATTTTTAGTTTCATATTAAAATCTGAAAATCACTTCAAAATTTCAAAAATCCTTAGTAATTTAAAAAAAAAAATATTTTTCTTAAACCCTAGTTGCATCTACTAGGTCTCATTAAATCAAACACTTTCCCATAAATTTTTGAACTTTTTATTGAATACTTAACTCAAAAATTCAATTTCAATTTCAAAAATTCATAGTATTTTGCAAAAAAAATTGAAAAATCCCTAGTTGCATATACTAGCTCTTATTTTGCTTCTGGAGGTATCACCTTACATGTTTGGGAGCTTCAGATCCTTTCTATGCATATTGCAGTTCCTTTTTTAGATTGTATCAGTTTAATATTTTCTACAATTATTCAAGTTATTTTCTTTATGCCACCTAAGTTTTTTGCATCTCTTCCTTTAAGACAAAGTGCAAGACTTAGTGGCAATCCTCCTAAATTCAACCAGATTCCTTCAACTTGACCATATACTATGGATAAATAAATAGTTCAAAATTTAGCTATAGATTCTACACATCTAGATTACATCAATTTTAATCAAAATGATTCAAATAATGAGCAATATGAATAAACCTACACACCAATGCTCATGTTCCACCACATTGGACTAATGATCTAGTTCCACCCATTATTGATAATGAAGTTATACTCAACAAAGATTTGATACTCTAAAGTTTTAGATAAACACTTAGGGAATAGCCTCAAGATGATACTCTTATATTACAATCTCTCATGGAAATAAAAAAGGCTAAACAAGTTGAGTTTTCCATTCCTATAGATCAACTAGTTGCAAATGACACTACATGGGCAACTATGTCTCAACAACCACCTATAGTAGCCCAACATATCTCTATGCCACTAGTTATAGCTAGTATATCCATATTTCTTGATGTGGCAACCCTTATGAAAGAGATAAGATCTCGTCAATCCAAGGTGCTACATCTTTAGCAAGGTGCCACTAGACCTACATAGGGTTTGGATTATTTTTCTCTTCTACATACACCATTAGCACGTCACATTGCTTCTACATCCTTGCCATAAAGTTTTGTTCAACCTAAGCTTACTCTTTATGATGGCAAGGGTGATCAAAGACACTTTTGAGATCTTTTCACATAGCATGTTTGGATTATGTACCAAATGAATGGTTACTTACCAAGCTATTTCCATAGGGTCTAAAGGATTATGATTTATAATGGTTTTATAGTCTATCAAATCAGTTAATAAATGCATTCAATCCTTTAGCTAACATGTTCCTAGCACATTTTAGTATCAAAATTATTGATAAGGTCTCTTATACATAAATTTCACAATATAAATAGAAATCAAATGAGCATCTCACAGACTATGTGCTTTGATATAAGACCATGTTAGCTAAGATGACTATCCCCATGATAAATTATGAGTTACAAGATCTCTTCAAATAGAGCCTTCTACCAGTATTGCATGAATATATTATGTTTAAAAGATTTTCTTCCTTCACTAAATTATGTCATACACTAAAAAAAGAGAAGTAAAACTCATTTCAATGATTAAATTCAAGTAGACAAGCATCCTAGGCACAACAGACAAGAGTAATATAAAAGTCCCATACAATGTCAAAGTCAATGATAACAAGAATCAGAATCAACCAACAGTCAATGTAGCTTCAAAGTCCCCACATCATGTGGTTTTATTAGCACTCCTGAACATGCATTTACCAATCTACCAGTTTCTTTAGCCAACATTTTATAACAGTTATTGGAATGTAACATCATCACTCTCCCTCTTGTTCAATAAGTTGACACAATAAAGCCTCTTTTATGGGGATATGATTAGCATGCATTTTTTGATTTTCATAGGGCACTAGGCCATACTACAAATAAATGCATCAGTTTAAGACATAAGATATAAGACTTGATAGATGACAACCTACTTGATCTTGGTACTTTAGTTGAGCCTCTATAGGTAAAGCCAACATAGGATAAATTTTTAAAATCTTCTCAAATTCATTTCCAAAACATTTTAAACAAGAGAAAGGGGACACATCAAGTGTTCACCACACATACCATGCACATCCTCCACTAGTTACATACTAGGCACCTTCAGTTGAGTCACATACTCTGAGCAGTATGATATGTGTGTATGAGTCCAGGGTTCCAACTAGACCTTCAATAGCCTTCTTAGATGAATATATTATTGAGGATAATTTATATTATAATGTAATCTTTATCAAAGAACATATAGATAATCATCCCATTCACAGTGTTCTCATCGATAATGGTTCTAGTGTCAACATGTGCACCATTACATTATTAACAAATTTGGGCTATTTATAACAAGATATCACTCTAACAGATACAAATATGAATGGATTTAGTGGAAACATATAGAGTTCATTGGGTGAGATTATACTTCCTTTATAGATTGGTCCAACACATGTGACCACACATTTCACCATAGTTCCAAGTGTAGGAGTTTTTGATATGTTACTTGGTCACCCATGGATTTATATTTTTTGAGAAGTACTATCTATAGTTCATAAATACATGAAATGCATTTATACTAATCAAGTTATTATAGTTGGTGGAGTTCCATATGAGTTACCACTACCCACTTCAGATCCATCTCCTTTGCAGTCACTATTTTTAGCTTTTCCATCAGTTTTAGTTTTCCCACCAATTAAATTTCTTCCTCCAATATATATTTAGACACAATTGAGTAATCCATTACTAGTACAAAGGGTTCATACACCTCCACAACTTTAGGATTTTAGACAACTTCTAGCTGTAGTATTCATACTTAGAGTAGTTTCATTGAGATCTCATGCATCTATGCATAGATTGCATGTTCATAGAGATTTTCCTACTTCCAGATGGGTCTCTAAGAGACCTATAGTTACATCCACTCTTAGAGTTATAGAAGGACCCCACAGTTAGTTTCTACTTCAGATATTTTAGAACATTTACAATGCACACAACTTTTAAAATCATAGTCTCAACCTTTCCATCATGCTTCATGATCATGCACAATACCTTTGTTCGATATAGGACACCATAATTGGGAGTCTCATTTGAGACCAATTATTATCATTTCTTCTCAGTCTTTCCTATATGTAGCTTATATTAAAATACAAAAATAATATAAAATATCAAAAATATCAAAAACATTCAAATATATATCCAAAACACAAAAACATTATGATTGTATGCATCATCCATGCTTTACATTGCTACTACTATGCTAGACTTACATTTTCTATTCATGCTATTGTTTGTCAATTTATCTACATTAAAATGATTCACTTGATCTTCTTTGAGTGTGTGTAGTGATATCCACATCCTTGACTACTTCACTCTACCTATTAAAGGGGCATCTTAATTCTACATTCAAGACACACATCGATATACACACCCACTGAGGGCATTTTCTACATGACTACACCATCTAGGTTATGTCATTCCTACACTACATACTCTAAGTTATCATGCTAATGTACATTACTTACTAGAATACATAGATTATTATATTAACATTTCACTAGTATCTAACACTTATGTATCTCTTAACATATACCTAGTCCTACAATAAACATGTTTTGCATACTTTCACTCTTGCTTTGATTAGTTATATGTGATTCTATCTTTCCATTTATTACATGCTTTTTCTTCTTGCTTAGCATAGATTGTTATATTACATTTCTAGTTCCTACTTGTCTCTTGTATGTTCCTTAGGACATTTTCCAATGCCCTTCTATTTTATTCATGTATGTGCCTTAGGATATTTTCCAATGTCCTTTGATTGTACTCCTCTATGTGATTATGGATTCCACATCAACTTGTTTGTTTCAATTGTATGTGTATGTGGCATTTGAACATGCCTTGTATGCTTGCTTTTTAATGTGAGTGACATGTGCCCATGTCCCTTAATTTTTTGGGCCCTTGGCCACACTTGTATTCTTCTTGATTTATATGCTTGTTACTTGATTAATTTTCCTATTTGTAATGCCATGATCTATATATACCATGCATTTAAATGCTCCATCCCTCCTTACTAAAAATTAACAACTAACACTTTCAATTATACTTTAGTAAATTACATATGTTATTACATTTTCATATCTATCTAGGCATACCCCTATTGATTTAAAAATCTCTCAATACAAACCTTGTTATATCTTGAGATATCTTGTCAATTATCATTGCTATATCATATATCTATGCAACATAACACACTTACAAGACTCTTTCTTTTGAGGGAAGTCATTGTAATGTCTTCATTCTTACCCTCAAAAGAGGGAGAAACAAACAAAGGTTTTATCACAAAGATAAAATCTCTTAATGATCAAAAAAACAATTTTTTGAACACTTAGAATAGAATCCAGACATTAAACTAGGTAGAATATACTAGGCAAACAACAAAGAATCTAGAATAGTTACTAGATTTAACCCTGGATAACAGTGCCAAAGTTAGACTACATTGTTGGATAGTAGAGTGTCCTATTTTTGGTGCTCCTATCTAGACAACAAAAAAATTATTTTTTATATAAATATATAGAAAAGTGAGTTTAGTCATAGGTTTGTCAACTCAGTACAATCTAGATTCAACATGTTTTAATATAGTTTTTGCTCAAATAATCTAGATATAGGGGGTATCATGCATATCACGATGGTTCTCACTTCTAGTTTTAGATTAGGTAGTTTATATAAATTTCAAATTAGAATCCATATTCTAGACACCAGTGATTAGGGGCAATGTGCATGACACATTGATCCTCCCTTTTTTTTGAGTTTAGTTTATTTTCCAAGCATTTCTTAGTAGTTGCATGCCTTACTCCATTTATAGGTGGTTGGCATCCTTTTTCAAGTTTAGCTTACATATAAGCTTAAATTCTTGCATACCTGAGTTCCTAAGTTGGCTTCCACATAATCCTATTTTACTAGTTTTAGAGTGGATTTCATACAAGCCTAATCTCCATCTTTTAAAATGGCCAAGAGTGGCCTAATTTCCATCATACGTTTGACTATCCATGCCAACATTGTTAGATCACAACACATTATTGGGATTCAAGAGCCATCTCATATGACATCTATTTCATACCGATATTACTTCATAACTTTAATTCATGGGGCAATGGTGAAGCCAAAGGGCCTGTCTTTGCATTCTTGAGCCACTTATTCAGAGTGATTGGACACACAATCTAAATATCAATTGACACACCCATGATTCATTAGCTTCAATTAGTAGGAAATGATGGAGCCAAAGGACTAGCTAGCCTTTGTATTCATAAGCCACCTATTTAGAGGGATTGGACACACAATCCAAACATTGATTAACACATGCATGATTCATTAACTTCACTTAGTAGGTGATGATGGGGCCAAAGGGTTTAATTTGTATTCTTGATCCACTTCTAGGAAATTAAGCACCCAGCTTTGTTCATGATATTACTTTTGGTAAAATACACACCTAACATAATCCAACATCATAATAGGTTTTGTATTTTTTTTGTACCTAGTGAGGTGTATTTATTCTTTTCTCTTCCTCTTTCTCTTACCCAACTTTTGTATGTTTTTATTTTAGATATAGCATATCTAGTAAGAACTAATCTACTCTATGTTTATCATTGTCGATTCACACTTCACATCATGCTCTCTCTACATACATCCAACATCACATAGCTTCATGAGCTTCACCTTTATAGGTAAGTTTAAGTATGTTTTCTATTTTTATTTTATTTTAGTATTTCACTTTATTACATTAATAAAATAAAGGGGGAAAAATGTAGTCATATAAAATAAAAAATTTGGTAACTTGAGTGTGGCTAATGACACCCAATCCATAGGTCCATCTTGCTTGCTATCATGACCCTCATAGGCATGTTTTCACTAATTCTTAGTCATCTGTAGCCTCCTAGACTAAACCCTTACAGACCTAGATTGCTCTTTCTATGCTTAATTCATTCCCCTAGGTCTTGTTATCCATGGATAATAGCACCTAAACTTGGAATGTAGTACTAAAATCTAGGGTGTCCTATTTTTGACACTATTTTTCAAGTGTATTTTGGCCTCTAACGGTCATATTATTTCAAATACTTATCCTAATTCATGTCAACCTACTAGAATTCATTTAACTTGTGATCATAAAATCCATTATAAAAGGACATTCAAAGTCTATTTAGAAGGGTTGGCACTCATTTACAAGAGAGAAGTAAGAATACAAGCAAGATTACTCAAGTACTTTTCCCCATTCTCTACATATAGCCATCTAATAGCATTTCAAGATTATTTAAATGTTTACACCAGTCCCTAGTCATTTTAAATACACTTAGTTTTTCATTTACTTGCATTTTCATCAAACTATTACACTAAGCACTTCAATAAAAGAACTACATATAGCTTGATCCCTCTTTGGAGTATTTGTATGTAGGTAGCATGCCCACACATGAGGTGTGAAGTGCATCTAGCGTATCCTTTACACACTAAACCCTCCTCTCATTTATCCAAATTTGATATTCAAGTTCAAATACAAAGAGGACCCATAGTATTGAAGATAAAGTTAGGTATGCATTGAGTTCTATGGACTTTTAGGCTTTAATATTTTATAAGTAGGGTCACAAGATTTGACACATAAAACCCAAAAAGCTTAGATCACTAGGACAACAACATTGAGATAGAACTATAATGATAGAAACTAGGGTGTCCCACTTTCAACGCTCGTATCCAATTAAGAAATGAGCTCTAGATTCTTATTTGTGACAATCTCCCAAGCCTGTACATAGATTTCTAGACCCTATCTCAATTATGATAGCATAGAATCAGATAAGTTTAATTTTCTCTATCTCACTACTATTTTTAAAAAATCTCTAATTATAATTAAATTTCACAAATCAATAGCCTAGTTATTATAGATTATTTATTGATTTTATCTACTCAAACCCATTTATTATTTAGGACTTAAACACTTAATTTATAAAAAAATAAAAAAATGAAAAACACACATAAAGTTTAAATCTTTAGATCTTAAATATGTTCAAAACCACTTAAGCTTTAGTGTTATATATCATTTAATTTGTAAAGTCATGATGCATTATGAGAAATACACATAAAATTTGAATCTTTGGATCTTAAACACATTCAAAACTACTTAAGCTTTGATATTACATATCATTCAAATTTTAAAGTTGTGATTCATCATGAGAAATACACATAAAGTTTGAATATTTAGATTTTAGATAGGTTTAAAACTACTTAAACTTTGGTATTACATATCATTAAAATTTTAAATTTATGGTTCATTATGAGAAATATGCATAAGGTTTAAATCTTAAACACATTCAAAATTGATTAATCTTCAGTATTACATATCATTAAAAATTTAAAGTTGTGATGCATTATGAGAAACATGCATAAAGTTTGAATCTTTAGATCTTAAACACATTCAAAACCACTTAAGCTTTAGTATTACATATCATTTAAATTTTAAAGTTTTGATGCATTATGAGAAACGTGCTTAAAATTTGAATCTTTAGATCTTAAACATGTTCAAAAATGCTTAAACTTCAGTATTACACATCATTTAATTTTTAAAGTTGTGATACATCATATAAAATATGAAAAACATTTAGATCTTAAATATGTTTAAAATTGCTTAAGCTTTGATATTAGATTTCATTTAAATTTAAATTTTATGATACGTTATGAGAAACGTGCTTAAATTTTAAATATTTGAATCTTGAACATGTTTAAAACCACTTAAAATTTAGTATTATATCATTAAAATTTGAAAGTTTTGATTCATTATGAGAAACATGGATAAAGTTTGAATCTTTGGATCTTAAACATGTTTACACTCATTTGACCTTTGGTATTACATCATTCAAATTTTAATGTTGTGATGCACTATGAAAAATATGCATAAAGTTCAAATCTTTGGATCTTAAACACATTCAAAACTACTTAAGATTCAATATTAAAAATCATTCAAATTTTAAAGTTGTAATGCATCATGAAAAACATGCATAAAGTTTGAATTTGGTTCTTAAACATGTTCATAACTGCTTAAATTTTGATATTACATATCATACAAATTTCAAAGTTGTGATGTATTATGAGAAACACACATAAATTTTGAATCTTTATATCTTAAATACATTCAAAACCACTTAAGATTATGTATTACATATCATTCAAGCTTTAAAGTTCAGATGCATCATTAGAAACATATATAAAGTTATAATCTTCAGATCTTAAACACCTTTAAAATTACTTAAGTTTTAGTATTACATATCATCCAAATTTTAAAATTATGATGTAACATATGAAACATGAATAAATTTCAAATATTTTGATCTTAAACATGTTTCAAACCAATTACGCTTCGTTATTACATCATTTAAATTTTAAAGTTATGATGCACTATGAGAAACATGCATAAAGTTTAAATATTTAGATCTTAAACACATTCAAAACCACTTAAGCTTCAATATTAAATGTTATTCAAATTTTAAAGTTGTAATGCATCATCAGAAATATGCATAAAATTTGAATATTTAATTCTTAAACATGTTCATAACTGCTTAAACTTTGATATTATATATTATACAAATTTTAAAGTTGTGATGCATTATGATAAACACACATAAAGTTTGAATATTTAAATCTTAAATACATTCAAAACCACTTAAGATTATGTATTACATATCATTCAAACTTTAAAGTTTAGATGCATCATTAGAAACATGTATAAAGTTCTAATCTTTTGATCTTAAACACCTTCAAAACTGCTTAAGTTTTAGTATTACATATCATTCAAATTTTAAATTTGTGATGTATCATACAAAACATGAATAAATTTCAAATATTTAGATCTTAAACATGTTTCAAACCAATTAAGCTTCATTATTACATCATTCAAATTTCAAAGTTGTGATGCACTATGAGAAACATACATAAAGTTTAAATCTTTAGATCTTAAACACATTTAAAACCATTTAAAATTTGGTATTACATATCATTAAAATTTGAAAGTTATAATACATCATGAGAAACATGCATAAAGTTCAAATATTTGGATCTTAAACACATTCAAAACCACTTAAGCTTTGATATTACACATCATTCAAATTTTAAAATTATAATTCATTATGAGAAATGTGCATAAAGTTTAAATCTTTAGATCTTAAATACATTAAAAACCTCTTAAAATTATGTATTAAATATCATTCAAACTTAAAAGTTTAGATGCATAATTAGAAATGTGCATAAATTTTGAATCTTTAGATCTTAAGTATGTTTAAAACTACTTAAACTTTGGTATTACATATCATTTAAATTTTAAATTTGTGATGCATCATGAGAAACACAAATCAAGTTTGAATATTTAGATCTTAAACACATTCAAAATCACTTAAGCTTTGGTATTGCATATTATTCTAATTTAAAAATTGTAATGCATTGTGAGAAATTCGTATAAAGTTTGAATCTAAAACACATTTAAAACTATTTAAGCTTTGGTATTACATATCATTCAAGATTCAAAGTTGTAATACATTATGATAAACATGCATAAATTTTAAAACTTTAGATCTTAAACACATTCAAAACAATTCAAGCTTTGGTATCACATATCATTCAAATTTTTAAAGTTGTGATGAATTATGAGAGACATATAATATTTAAATTTTTGAATATTAAATAAATTCAAAACCATTTAAGATTTGTTATTACACATATTTTAAATTTAAAATTTTCCATGCATTATGATAAACTCGCATAAAGATCAAATTTTTAAATCTCAAACACGTTCAAAACTACTTAAGCTTTGATATTACATATCATTCAAATTTTAAAGTTATGATGGATCATGAAAAATACATAAAATTTAAGTATTTGTATATTAAATACATTAAAAACCACTTAATCTTTTGTATTACATATCATTCATACTTCAAAGCTTCAATGCATCATATAAAATACACATAAAGTTTGAATCTTTCAATCTTAAACACGTTCCAAAAAATTAAATTTTTAATATTACATATAATTCAAATTTCAAAGTTGTGATGCATTATGAGATACTCACATAAATTTATAATATTTGGATCTTAAACATATTTTAAACTACTTAAGCTTCGATATTACATATCATTCAAATTTCAAAGTTGTGATGCATCATGAAAAATATGCATAAATTTTGAATATTTAGATCTCAAACACATTCAAAATTGCTTAAGATTTTATATTACATCATTCAAATTTCATAGTTATGATAAATTATGATAAATGAATATAAATTTTGAATCTTTGGATCCCAAACACATTCAAAATTGCTTAAGCTTTAGCATTACAAATCATTCAAACTTTAAATTTGTGATGCAACATGAGAAATGCACATAAAGTTTAAATCTTTCAATATTAAACTCATTAAAGACTGCTTAAGTTTTAGTATTACATATCATTCAAATTTAAAATTTGTGATGCATCATGAGAAACCCACATAAAGTTTTAATCTTTAGATCTTTAACATGTTTAAAATTGTTTAAGCTTCTGTATTACATATCATTCAAATTTTAAAGGTACGATGCATCATGAGAAATGTAAATAAAGTTTAAATATTTAGATCTTAAACATGTTAAAAACCACTTAAGCTTCAGTATTTCATATCAATTAAATTTCAAATTTGTGATGCATCATAAAAAATACACATAAAATTTAAATCTTAAACATGCATTAAGTGGGTTTTAGTGTGTTTAAAATACAAACATTTAAACTTTATGTGCATTTATCATGATGCAACACAACTTTAAAATTTAAATGATATGTAATATCTAAGCTTAAGTAAATTTAAACATGTTTAAGATCCAAAGATTTGAACCTTATACATATTTTTCATGATGCATTATAACTATGAAATTTGAATGATATATAATATCAAAGTTTAAGAGATTTTAAATGTGTTTAAGATATAATGATTCAAACTTTATGTGAATTTATCATGATGCATCACAACTTTAAAATTTGAATGTAATATCAAAACTTAAGTGGTTTTGAACGTGTTTAAGATACAAATATTTAAATTTTATGCACTTTTATCATAATGTATCACAAATTTGAAATTTAAATGATATGTAATACCAAAATTTAAGTGGTTTTAAGCATGTTTAATATCCAAATATAATAAATTTATGCACGTTTCTCATAATGCATTGTAAATTTAAAATTTGAATAATATGTCATACTGAAGCTTAAGTGGTTTCAAACATGTTTAAGATCTTGAGATTTTAATTTTATGCATGTTTATCATGTTACATCACAACTTTGAAATTTGAATGATATGTAATACTTAATTTTGAATGATGTGTTTAAGATCAAACGATTCAAATTTTATGTAAATTTTTCATGATACATTTCATATTTGAAATTTGAATGATACGTAATACCAAAGCTTGAAAAGATTTGAATGTGTTTAAGATCTAAATGTTTGAACTTTATGTGTGTTTCTCATGATGCTTCATAACTTTTAAAATTAAATGATATATAATATCAAAGCTTGAGAAGTTTTGAACATGTTTAAGATCTAAAGATTTAAGTTTATGTATGTTTCTCATGATACATCACAGCTTTGAAATATGAATGATATGTAATACCAAATATTGAGCAATTTTAAACATATTTAAGATCTAAATACTTGAAATTTATGCACATTTATCATGATGCATCACAAATTTAAAGTTTGAATGATATGTAATACTAAAGCTTAAGCAATTTTAAACGTGTTTAAGATCTAAAAATTTAAATTTTATACACATTTATCATGGTGCATCATAATTTTAAAATTTGAATGATATGTAATAATGAATCTTGAGCTATGTTGAATGTGTTTAATATCTATGGATTCAAACTTTATGCATGTTTTTCATGATGAGTCACAACTTTGAAATTTAAATAATATGTAATATTAATGCTTAAGTGGTTTTGAATGTGTTTAAGAAGCAACAATTTGAACATTATACGTATTTATCATGATGCATCATAACATTGAAATTTGAATGGTATGTAATACTAAATTTTGAGTGGATTTGAATGTCTTTCATATCTAAAGATTTAAATTTTATCCGTATTTTTCATGATGTATCATAACTTTAAAATTTGAATGATATGTAATACTGAAGCTACAATAGTTTTGAATGTGTTTAAGATCCAAAGATTTGAACTTTATGTACATTTTAATGATACATTACAACTTTGAAATCTTAATGATATGTAATACCGAAGCTTGAGTGGTTTTGAATGTGTTAAAGATCAAAAGATTTAAACCTTATGCATGTTTGCCATGATACATCACAAATTTGAAGTTTTGAATGATATGTAATATTGAAGCTTAAGTAGTTTTAAACATGTTTAAGATTCAATGATTCAAACTTTATGCATATTTCTCATGATGCATCACAAATTTAAAATTTGAATGATATGTAATACCAAAGCTTAAGTAATTTTGAACATGTTTAAGATGTAACAATTTAAACTTGAAATTTGAATGATATATAATACAAATGCTTAAATGGGTTTAAATGTCTTTAAGATCCAAATATTTGAATTTTATACACTTTTATCAAAATGTATTACAACTTTCAAATTTGAATGATATATAATACTAAATCTATTTTTTTTTAAATGTGTTTAAGATCAAAAGATTCAAACTTTATACATGTTTTTCATGATGCATCACAACTTTCAAATTTAAATGATATGTAATATCAAAGCTTAATTTATTTTGAACATGTTTGAAATTCAAAGATTTGAATTTTATGTTCATTTTGCATAATGCATCATAACTTTAAAATTTGAATGATATGTAATATCGAAGCTTAAATAGTTTTGAACATGTTTAAGATATAGAGATTCAAACTTTATGCAAGTTTTTCATGATGCATCACAACTTTAAAATTTGAATGATATGTAATACTAAAGCTTAAATGGATTTGAATGTGTTCAAGATCTAAAGATTCAAACTTTATGTGCATTTCTCTTGATGCATCATAACTTTTAAATTTAAATGATATGTAATATCGAGCTTAAGTATTTTTGAATGTCTTTAAGATTCAAATATTCAAACTTTACGTATATTTATCATGATGCATTGTAAATATGAAATTTTAATGATATGTAATATCAAAGTTTAAGTAGTTTTGAACCTGTTTAAGATTAAAAAATTTGAATTTTATGCACGTTTTTTATGATGCATCACAACTTTGAAATTTGAATGATATAAAATACCAAAGCTTAAGTCATTTTGAACATGTTTAAGATACAAATATTTTAACTTTGTGCATGTTTTCAATAGTGCATCATAACTTTAATGTTTAAACTATATGTAATAACAAAATTTAAGTGGTTTTAGACATGTTTAAGATCTAATAATTTTAAATTTATACACATTTCTAATGATGCATTAATCTTTTAAAATTTGAATTATATTTAATATTGAAATTTAAGTAGTTTTGAACGTGTTTAAGATCCAACAATTCTAAATTTATGTATGCTTATCATAATGCATTACAACTTTGGAATTTGAATGAAATGTAATATAAAAACTTAAGCGAATTTAAATTTGTTTAAGATTTTAAGATTGAAATTTTATTTAAGTTTGTCATAAAGCTTCATAAATTTAAAATTTAAATGATATACAATACTAAAGTTTAAGTGGTTTTGAATGTGTTTAAGTTTAAAATATTCAAACTTTATGCATGTTTTTCATGATGCATCTCAAATTTTAAATCTAAATGATATGTAATACTAAAGTTTAAATTTTTTTAAAAGTGTTTAAGATCTAAAAATTCAAAATTTATACATATTTATCATGATGCATCACAAATGTATACATGTTTATTCAAACTTTATGCATGTTTCTCATGATGCATCTCAAATTTTAAATCTAAATGATATGTAATACTAAAGTTTAAGAAATTTTAAAAGTGTTTAAGATCTAAAGATTCAAAATTTATACATGTTTATCATGATGCATCACAAATGTAAGGTTTGAATGATATATAATACCAAAGGTTAAGTGGTTTTGAATATGTTTAAGATCCAAATATTTAAACTTTATGCATGCTTATCATGATATATCATAACTTTAAAGTTTGAATGATATGTAATACCAAAGCTTAAGTTTAAGCTTAAATTTAAGAAGTTTAAATCATTAGATCTTAAACATATTCAAAATTTCTTAAATTTTATGTGCATTTTTAATGATGCATTTTAACTCTAAAATTTTAATGATTGTAATACTAAAGCTTGAGTTGATTTGAATGTGTTTAAGATCTAAAGATATAAACTTTATCCATGTTTCTCATGATACATCACAAATTTAAAATTTGAATGATATGTAATATCAAAGATTGATCTATTTTAAATGTGTTTAAGATCCAGAGATTCAAAGTTTATTCATATTTCTCATGATGCATCACAACTTTAAAATCTAAATTATATGTGATACTGATGCTTGAACGGTTTTGAATGTGTTTAAGTTTAAAATATTCAAATTTTATGCATGTTTCTCATGATGCATCTCAAATTTTAAATCTAAATGACATGTAATACTAAAGTTTAAGAAATTTTAAAAGTGTTTAAGATCTAAAGATTCAAACTTTATACATGTTTATCATGATGCATCACAAATGTAAGGTTTGAATTATATATAATACCAAAGGTTAAGTGGTTTTGAATATGTTTAAGATCCAAATATTTGAACTTTATGCATGTTTATCATGATATATCATAACTTTGAAGTTTGAATGATATGTAATACCAAAGCTTAAGTTTAAGAAGTTCAAATCATTAGATCTTAAACATATTCAAAATTTTGTAAATTTTTTGTGAATTTTTAATGATACATTTTAACTCTAAAATTTTAATAATTGTAATACTAAAGCTTGATTTGATTTGAATGTGTTTAAGATCTAAAGATATAAGCTTTATCCATGTTTCTCATGATACATCACAAATTTGAAATTTGAATGATATGTAATATCAAAAATTGATCTATTTTGAATGTGTTTAAGATCTAGAGATTTAAAGTTTATTCATATTTCTTATGATGCATCACAACTTTAAAATCTAAATTATATGTAATACTGATGCTTGAACGGTTTTAAATGTGTTCAAGATCTAAATATTTAAAATTTATGCATGTTTGTCATGATTCATCACAACTTTAAAGTTTAAATGATATGTAATACTGAAGCTTAAGTGGTTTTAATGTGTTTAAGATCTAAAAATTTAAACTTTATGCATATTTTTCATGATGTATCGTAACTTTGATGTTTGAATGATATGTAATACTAAAGCTTAAATAATTTTAAATGTATTTAAAATTCAAATATTTGAAGTTTAAATGCATTTATCATGATGCATCACAACTTTAAAATTTAAATGATATGCAATATTGAAGCTTAAGAAATTTTTAATGTGTTTAAGATCCAAAGATTTGAAATTTATGTGTATTTATCATAATGCATTGTAAATTTTAAATTTGAATGATATATAACATCAAAGATAAAGTGGTTTTGAATGTGTCTAAGATCTAAAGATTCAAAATTTATGTGCATTTCTCATAATGCATTACTTTAAAATTTAAATGATATTTAATACTAAAGCTATGTTGTTTTGAACATGTTTAAAATATAAAGATTCAAATTTTATGCACATTTTGAATAATTGCAACATAACTTTGAAATTTGAATGATATGTAATACCAAAACTTAAATGGTTTTTAATGTGTTTAAGATTAAAATTTTTTAACTTTATGTGTATTTTTCATGATGCATCACAACTTTAAAGTTTTAATTATATGTAATATCGAAGCTTAAATGAATTTGAATGTGTTCAAGATCTAAAGATTTAAAATTTATGCATATTTCTCTTGATGCATTACAACTTTCAAATTTGAATGATATGTAATATCAAATCTTAATTAGTTTTGAATGTATTTAAAGATTCAAACTTTATATGCATTTATCATGATGCATCACAATTATGAAATTTGAATGATAAGCAATATCGAAGCTTAAGAAGATTTAAATGTGTTTAAGATTAAAAGATTTTAATTTTATGCATATTTTTCATTATGCATCACAACTTTGAAATTTGAATGATATATAATCCTAAAGCTTAAGTCATTTTGAATGTATTTAAGATACAAAAATTTGAACTTTATCTGTGTTTCTCATGATGCATCACAACTTTGATGTAATATCTAAACTTAAGTAGTTTTTAATGTGTTTAAGATCTAAAAAATTGAAACTTATGCAAATTTATCATGATGCTTTGAAACTTTAAAATTTGAATGATATGTAATATCGAAGCTTAAATAATTTTGAATGTGTTTAAGATCTAATAATTTAAACTTTATGCATGTTTCTCATAATGCATTATAACTTTGAAATTTTAATGAAATATAATACCAAAACTTAAGCATATTTAAAAGTATTTAAGATTAAATAAATCAAATTTTATGGTCATTTCTCATGATGCATCGTAACCTTGAAATTTGAATGATATGTAATATTGAAGATTGAGTGGATTTGAATGTATTTAATATTCAAAAATTAAAATTTTATACAAGTGTTTCATAAAGCTTTGCAACTTTGAAATTTGAATAATATGTAATATCAAAGATCGATTGATTTCAAATATGTTTAAGATCAAAATATTCAAACTTTATGCATATTTATCATGATGCATCTTAAATTTAAAATGGGAATGATATGTAATACCAAAGATTTAATGGTTTTGAAAGCTTTTAATATCCAAAGATTCAAACTTTATGCATATTTATCATGATACATTATAACTTTTAGGTTTGAATGATATGTAATACTAAAGCTTAAGAAGTTTTGAACGTGTTTAAGATCTAAATATATAAATTTTATGCACATTTGTCATGATGTATCATAAATTTTAAGTTTGAATGATATGTAATATCAAAATTTAAGTGGTTTTTAATGTGTTTAAGATCAAAAGATTCAAACTTTATGTGTATTTCTCATGATGCATCAAAACTTTTAAATTTGAATGATATGTAATACCAAAGCTTAAGTGGTTTTGAACATGTTTAAGATCTAATGATTTAAAATTTATATTTATTTATCATGATTCATTACAACTTTAAAATTTGAATGATATGTAATATCAAAGCTTAAACATAATTGAATGTGTTTAAGATCTAAAGATTTGAACTTTATGCACTTTTCTCATGACGCATCACAAATTTAAAATTTAAACAATATGTAATACCAAAGCCTGAGTGGTTTTGAATGTGTTTAAGATCCAAACATTCAAATTTTAGGCATGGTTTTCATGATGCATCACAACTTTAAAATATGAATGATATGTAATACTGAAGCTTGAGTAGTTTTGAGTTTGTTTAAGACCCAAAAAATTAAACTTTGTGCACGTTTGTCATGATACACCACAACTTTAAAGTTGGAATGATATGTAATATCAAAGCTTAAGTGGTTTTAAATGTGTTTAAGATCTAAATATTTAAACTTTAAGCATGTTTATCATGATGCATCAAAATTTTTATATTTGAATGATATGTAATGCCGAAGCTTAAACAATTTTAAATGTGTTTATGATTTTAAGATTCAAACTTTATACATGTTTCTAATTATGCATAGCAACTTAAAATTTTTAATGATATGTAATATCAAAGATTAATTAGTTTTGAACATGTTTAAAATCCAATAATTTGAATTTTATGCACATTTATTATGATGCATCACAAAATTAAAATTTGAGTGATATGTAATACCAAAGCTTGAGTGGATTTAAATATATTTAAGATCCAAAGATTTGAAATTTATGTACATTTACAAAGAATCATTATAAATTTTAAATTTGAATGATATGTAATACCGAAGATTAAGTAATTTTAAATTTATTTAAGATCCAAAATTTTTAACTTTTATGTACATTTCTCATGATACATTTCAACTTTAAAATTTGTATAATATGTAATAATGAATTTTGAGTAGTTTTTAACGTGTCTAAGATCGAAATATTCAAAATTTATGTGTATTTTTTATGATGTATCAAAATCTTGAAGTTTGATTGATATGCAGTACTGAAGCTTAAATAGTTTTGAACATGTTTAAGATCCAAAGGTTTGAACTTTATGCATGTTTTTCATGATGCATTGCAACATTGAAATTTGAATGATATGTAATATCAAAGTTTAAGAAGTTTTAAACCTATTTAAGATCCAAATAATTGAACTTTATGCTCATTTACCATGATACATCACAATTTTGAAGTTTGAATGATATGTAATTCTTAAGCTTAAGTGGTTTTGAATGTGTTTAAGATCTAACGATTTAAACTTTATGTGAATTTATTATGATGTATCACAATTTTTAACTTTGAATGATATATAATACTAAAGCTTAAGTGGTTTTGACTATGTTTAAGATCTAATGATGCATCATAAGTTTAAAATTTAAATGATATATAATACAAAAGCTTGAGCAAACTTGAACATGTTTAAGATCTAAAGATTTGAATATTATGTGCATTTCTCATGATGCATTATAACTTTAAAATTTGAATGATATGTAATACCAAAGTTTGAGTGGTGTTGAACATGTTTAAGATCTAAAGATTTAAAGTTTATGCACCTTTATCATGATGCATCACAACCTTGAAATCTAAATGGTATGTAATACTAAAACTTGAACAGTTTTGAATGTGTTTAAGATTTGAAGATTTGAAATTTATGCACATTTGTCATGATGCATCATAGCTTTGAAGTTTGAATGATATGTAATATTGAAGCTTAAGTATCTTTGAATGTATTTAAGATATAAAGATTCAAACTTTATGCATGTTTGTCATGATGCATCACAACTTTGATATTTGAATGAAATGTAATACCAAAGCTTAAGTAGTTTTGAATATGTTTAAGATTCAAAGATTTAGACTTTATATGTGTTTCTTATGATGCATCACAACTTTAAAATTTGAATGATATGTAATATTAAAGCTTAAGCAGTTTTGAATGTGTTAAAAATCCAATGATTTGAACTTTATGTGTGTTTCTCATAATGCATCATAACTTTAAAATTTGAATAATATGTAATATCAAAGCTTGAGAATATTTGAATGTGTTTAAGATCTAAATATTCAAACTTTATGCACATTTCTCATTATGCAATGTAACTTTAAAATTTAAATGATATGTACTATTGAAGATTGAGTGGTTTTAAATTTTTATGCACATTTCTTAGGATGCATCATAACTTTAAAATCTAAATAATATGTAATATCGAATCTTAAGTAATTTAAAACATGTTTAAGATCCAAAGAATAAAACTTTATGTGCATTTATCATGATATATCACAAATTTTAAGTTTGAAATGATATGTAATATTGAAGCTTAAGCAGTTTTGAATGTATTTAAGATTTAAAGATTCAATATTTATGCACATTTATCATGATATATAGTAACTTTGAAATTTGAATGATATGTAATACTGAAGCTTAAGCATTTTTATGTTTCTCATAATGCATCACAACTTTGAAATTAGAATAATATGTAATACCAAATCCTAAATGATTCTGAATATGTTTAAGATATAATGATTCTAAATTTTATGTGCATTTCTCATAATACATCACAAATTTAAAATTTAGATAATATGTAATACTGAAGCTTAAGTTGTTCTAAATGTGTTTAAGATACAAAGATTTAAACTTTATGCATGTTTTTCATGATGCATCAAAACTTTAAAATTTGAATGATATGTAATAATGAAGATTAAGTGGTTTTAAAAGTATTTAAAATTTAAATATTTGAACTTTATGCACATTTCTCATGATACATCACAACTTTGAAATTTGAATGATATGTAATACCAAAATTTAAGTGTCTTTGAATATGTTTAAGATCTAAATATTTAAACTTTATGCACTTTTTTTATGATGCATCCTAACTTTAAAATTTGAATGATTTATAATGTTGAAGTTTAAGTGATTTTGAACATGTTTAAGATCTAAATATTTAAAATTTGTATGTTTTTATCATGATGCATCACACATTTTAAATTTGAATGATATATAATACCGAAGATTAAGTAGTTTTGAATGTGTTTTAGATCTAAATATTTAAAATTTATGCACATTTCTCATGATGCATCACAAGTTTGAAATTTGAATAATATGTAATATCAAAGCTTAAGTGGTTTTTAATATGTTAAAGATATAAATATTTTAACTTTATGTACATTTCTCATGATGCATCAAAACTCTGAAATTTGAATGATATGTAATACCAAAGCTTAAGCAATTTTTAAAGTGTTTAAAATTTAAAGATTCAAGTTTATGCACATTTTTTGTGATACATCGTAACTCTAAAATTTGAATGATATGTAATACCGAAGCTTAAGCAATTTTAAACATATTTAAGATCCAAATATTTAAACTTTATATGTATTTTTTATGATGCATCACAACTTTGAAATTTGACTGATATGTAATACCAAAGCTTAAGTGGTTTTGAACATGTTTAAGATCCAAAGATTCAAACTTTATGCACATTTTTCATGATGCATTGTAACTTTAAAATTTGAATGATAAGTAATACTGAAGCTTAAGCAGTTTTGAAAGTGTTTGAGATCCAAAGATTTAATTTTTATGCATGTTTCTCATGATGCATTATAGCTTTGAAATTTGAATGATATGTAATACTAAAGCTTAAAAAAATTTAAACATGTTAAAGATCTAATGATTTTAAATTTATGTGCATTTCACATGATGGATTACAACTTTAAAATTTGAACGATATGTAATACTAAAGCTTGAGTAGTTTTGAACATGTTTAAGATCTAAATATTTAAATTTTATGTATGTTTCTCATGATGCATCACAAATTTTAAATTTGAATGATATGTAATACCTAATCTTGACTTGTTTTGAACGTGTTTAAGATCTAAAGATTCAATATTTGTGTGCATTTTTCATGATGAATCACAACTTTAAAGTTTGAATGATATGTAATATCGAAGCTTCAATAGTTTTGAATGTGTTTAAGATCCAAAGATTCAATCTTTATACACATTTATTTTGTTACATTGAAAATTTAAAGTTTGAATGACATGTAATACCAAAGCTTAAATGGTTTTTAACGTGTTTACGATCAAAATATTAAAACTTTATTCGAGTTTCTCATGATGTGTTACAACTTTGAAATTTTGAACATGTTTTAGATCCAATGATTCAAAATTTATGCATATTTCTTATGATGCATCATAATGTTAAAATTTTAATGATATTTAATATCAAAGCTTAATCAATTTTCAACATTTTTAAGATTCAAAGATTTGAACTTTATGCACATTTATTATAATACATCACAACTTTCAAATTTTAATGAAATGTAATTCTAAAGTTGAAGTGGTTTTGAACGTGTTTAAGATAAAAATATTCAAAATTTATGTGTGTTTCTCATGATGCATCATAAATTTCATATTTCAATAATATGTAATACCTGTTGACCAAATTTGACTCCAAGTCAAAGTTGTCACCCCCTCCAATTTCAAACTTTCATGTGGTTTTTTTGAGAGTCATGTCTTGGTAATATTTATTTTATTTTCACGGTTTCAAGTGTCAAATTGTTTCAAGGTCTCAGTGAGGTTTTATCGAGAGGGTAAGAACTAAGTTATGATGTGTGTCCAAATCAACCTATGCAACACATTTTGGGAGTAATTTATCAGGGATAAATCATGTTATTTTCTCTTTAAAACTTTTTTGATGGTAGTCAAATGTTAGAGAAATACAATGGTGAAGGTGGTCATAGATAATTATTATTTACATGAAAATATCATATTCATAAAAATTGCCCATTATGTAGATTTGTGTGTTTCCAAGTGCCAAAATAGCCTACACAACACTTTTCAAACATTATTTCATAGAACCAAATAAAATCCAATCACCTTAAATTTTATATGATGGTATATAAATGTGAGAATAATCTGTAGATAAAAAAATTATAGAAAATTTACTCCCATGTGTGAATGCACAAGATTAAAAATTTACTTTTGAGCTGATTTTTACTTGGTCAATTTTTTGGGTTGTTTCCAATTTTCAGATTTGGTCAATGTGCACAATTCAAGATCACTTTCATATTAAAAAATGAGGTCAAATCTTGTAAAAATTTCTCATGGTGATAGTTAAATTTCATTAGAGTTCAATGGTAAATATAATGAGGGCTAATAGGCCTAATTCAGTAGGTATGTACAAATGAAGTACTATCTAGATGTAGAGTTTGACCTTAAAACTTATGATAACTTGTAGTAGGATAAAGGGTGATGAAAAATGCCTTGATATTTGTCAAATAACCTATAGATTCTTCAAACAAATGGAAAATGTGAAAAAAGGCTACCCTACTTAGTGGGTACTAAAAAGGTTAAAGAGTGAAAATGCATGATGGAATGAGATTGAGTGGTTTAAATGGATTAGAAAAAGTGTAATATGATCATGAAATATCATCCATGTTATCAGACTATCTTCATGAAACCTATAAAAATATTAGTGTGTTTAAGTCTTGAAGAGATTATCTAAAGTGGCTAGTATGAGCAAAGTGACTAAATTCTTGATGAGGAGATAAAACAAAAGGTAGAAAGACCCTATGAGGGTTGGTAAAACTCATCATGTCTATTGAATTCAACTCAAAATTTTCTTCAAATAATTTTTTTATGAAGTAGAATGACTAAATAAGGTGAGAAAGATGCAAAAATAGGGAGATAAGAAGAGATATTAAACTATATAGAGTCAAATAGGTCGACCTAGCATAGATTATAAAGGCTAAAAAAGTGTATAGGGTTGACTGGTTGATTTAGCATAGTGGACAGAGGATGAAAGAGTGTAAAGGGTTGACTGGGTTGATCTAGCATAATAGATAGGGAAAAATAGATAGTCCGTAAGAGACTATGTCGATAGAAATGATTTTGTGTTGAAATAAGAATACATTTTTCAAGTACTTAGGAAAGAAAGAAATGAAAGGAAACACATAATAAATTAGATCAATGAGGTTGATCCAATTTAGGCACATAACATAAAACCTTGCACCAATGCTGGTTAATACAAGTTTTTATAATACAACATAAAATTGAGCAAAGAGCAAGCAGTCAAATTGGAAAGTAAAAGCTAAGTGGTCAACCTAAATATTGTTAGATTATTAGAGTATAATTTTAGATATGATAGGAAGTTGGTTATAAGCAAGGAACTAAAAATAAATCTAAGGATAGTCTTAGGATGTTTAGGTTGAAAAGGATTTGTATTGGCAATGGTACAAGCTTGGTATCTAATCTTACCCCCTCACTTCACACACCTAAGTCATAAGGGTGTCAGGTGCTTATCCAAAATATATCATTAACCACATGTTTATACTTTTATATAAAACCAAGTTAACTTCCCCCTTGGTGATGAAATCCAAGTATGTAGGCATTGGGTAGATAATTATTAAAATGTGTTTTAAGATTTTGTGATTTGGTAGTGTGTGCATAAAAGATAAAATAGCGAACTCAATGGTATATTTAAAAACCACCTAATTAAACTATGTGATCCATTTTAAGCATGAAATAAACTAAAATGAAAGTGTGAGCTAATTACTATCATATAAGGGTTAATTCCAACTTTTAAACATAGGTCAATTTAAGTGATAGTGTATATAGAGAATACAAAATAGGGTTGACAAGGTCACCCCTGTATTGTGGAAGCAAAATTTTTGAAAGTGAACTACATCAATAGAGTTGACTTAGTTTTCTAGACTACACACAAAATATAAAACTACGTCGATAGGGTTGACCTAGTTGATTGTATAGGGGTAGTTTTAAAGACTACAAACTATGAGAAATATAATTGTAATAACTACTAGATATGACAGAGAAGGATAAAAAAGAACCTTGGTGGGTTGGAGGATAAGATTATTGTTGATGAATCCTTTATTTTTACTTGTAAATTTTACTAACTATGTTGATTGGGTCAACCAAGCTTTCTAGAAACCTATTGTTGATAGACTAAAAATGTACAGGGTCAAATAGGTCAATTAGTAATATGAATCTGATGCCTATATGTGTACAGGGTCGACTAGGTTGGCCTAGTAGTCTTAACTAGAATTCTAGAAAACCTACACAAATAAAATAGAGTCATTTTGATGTGACTTTGTGTTAAACCTACATACATAAGTTAGTATTATGTCGATAAAGTTGACCCATCATCATAATATATGAAAAATAAAATGATGAAATGATGAAATACGTGAATAAAAACTTGCAAGGGTTAGATTCATGTCAGATTCACCAAAATATATGTAATCATAAATTCATCATGTTTATAAATCAATCATAACTTGGAAAAGATAGATCATACCATACACATTTGATTGGGAACACATTTTTCAAGTAAGAGCATGACCAATGTGGGGATCCACTAGACCCGATTAGGGGATCTCTTACCATAATACACAATCATGCAATAACCCTAAGGGAGTCTTGTGTTTTGATATCTCACTAAACTAACAATAATTAAATCTTATATAGTGCTCACTAAATCTTGTGGCACAAAGTGGGGGTTAGAAATAATAAACATAAATATGTATAGAAGCCATATACTCATGTCAATTTATATAAAATTGTAATACATGGAAGAGAAGACAAATGCATATCTATCTACTCTTACAAAGGAGAAAAAACTAAGAATACATAACTTTGAAGATGAACCCACTGAGCCTCAATATCTCCCTTGTCCAAGGTGTTTCACAAGAGGTTGTTATGGTATGTAAGGATGATATAGATAATTCAGCTCTAGGCAACACAACCTATCAATGCATCTAAAAGACTTCTCCATAAAACAAGATTTGTATCTCCAAATAAAGTATGGAATTTTTAAGCTTTACTTCTCAAGTAGAATGACCAATAATCGATGTTCATTCACTCATACTTCTTCTTATTCTCATAGTAAATGATGGAAATGAACTTGTATATATAGGTGGATTTGACCCTTGAACCTTCTAATAATATCGATTGACAGGGTCAACCCAATCGACCTAGGATAATTTCAAACAATAATTCACTAGGTCATGAGCTAGGTCAGCTAAAGGCCAAACTAATTCTTAAGTGAAAATAACTTAAAACTATTCAGGTTTGACCTAGTCAAGTATGCTCAGTTGACTAATAAAAAGGGATTTAAGTGAGGAAAAGGAGGATAAAATATGGTAAATGATTGGAAAGGATATAATAGAGAAGAAAAAGCTTAAGGATAATGGTTTTAGGATATAAGTGTGTAGATATCAAGTGGCAAAAGGGATAACAATCCATTGATGCACCAATGGTCTGGACACCCCTTTTCCAGTGTACCCCTTAAGGTATGCACTCAGAGAGATTAAGACTCAATGGGTTCTTGAAAGATACAAAGTGTTAGTAATCTATTAAATTTTGAAAATATTATGTGTATACATACTGGAACATAGGTGAGTTCTAAAGTGAAGTCCATGTAGTGGCTAGAATGTTTGATTCAAGACAGAATAAGACTTAAAGGCCAAGGCTTAGAAAGCAAGAAGAGAGATGGTGGCTAGATGAAGCAACACGATCAGTTTTCATGACATGGGTGAGTAGATAAACATTGATAGAGGTAATTCAAGTTGTTTTAAATAATTACATGAAGTTTTAGGACTTTATTTGTAGGAAAAAGGCTTAAAAATTATTTCAAGGTTTTTCAAGTGCATAGAATTAAGAGTAGTCTACCCAAGAAGGTTTTCTCAGTGATCATTGGCACATGAAACATATACATGATAACCTAAAATTTTCATGGTCGATGAGGAATGGTTGTAGTTTAAAGTTCCAATTATTATTTTTTGGAAACAATAGCTAAGTTTTATGAATGATCATTAAGACTGGAAGTTAGTCTAAACCCTCATAAAACCCTAATAGTGACCAATTATTGAATATCTTGTTATAAAGATCTCATATTTGTTTGACATGGCTATAAAAGTTATTAGAGGTTAAATTAAACTCTCTGAGGCATCTCCAAGTGTGATTGTTTTCTCAAGTGAGGGAGAAGATCCTACAAAAAAGTGCTTATCTTCTAAAGATTTGTTATATTAGACAAAGTTGACTGAGTCAATGGTGATAAGTGGATGAAGATAAGAGTGTGATACTTTTATTTATTATTTATGAATATTTATGGATAGGTTTTAGATCTTATGTGTATAAAGTCTATGATTAAATTTGGCCAGTCACTAGCAGATCTAGTGGTACAGACATCATGAAAATCAGGTAGAAGTGAGAAGACGTCTTTGATATGTTTTCATATGAATTAAAATGCATGATGATGTTTTTTGGGTCTTGAATGATCTATCCATTCTTTTTATAATCTTTAAAATCATTGAAAGTGGTTGAAACATTGAATATAAAATGGATTATTTGGTTGAGTAGAGTCAGTGAGACAAAATTTTAGAAGATTAGTCTGTAAGACCAAAAGTTTTCATTAGATATCATAATATAATTAATTTAGGTTGATGTGATAATTTTTTAAGATCTTTTACATGAATTTAAATCCTTTTAATATATTTAATCATATGTCAAATGTTCATGTTTCCTTAACTATGTTTTGGATCCAGTTGGCAGTTCTGAGTGACCATCTTGTAGAGGAGTGTTTAAGCCTATTTACCCTAAGTTGAAGCATCATATGATGTTTTTTATGGGAATAATTTATTGAGGTTTTTTATATGTGATTTATTTACATGTTTGTTTTTCAAAATTGAGTATATATCTGATTTGTTCAGGATAAAGTTTTTGTATATGTGCAAGCCTTTTATAATCAATGATTTGAGTAAGGGTTCAACTGGTAGTTGGACTTAAAAGGTGTAATATACCTCAATTGAAGTTGTATAAGGAATATTATAATGTTTTCCTACCATGTGATGTGTTTAGATAAGCTTTAAGTAAGATCAAAGGGAAATGTGTTGTTAAAAAGGTCTATTAGGTCTACATAAGCCTTAAACAGGAGTAAGGGATAATTGACATATAACTAACCTATTTTAGTGATTTATTAATGATTGGAATGTTATTTTTATATTAAAATACCTATTCATATCCAACCTAAGTGATTTCAATATGTATCTGACCTTGAAGGATATGATTAAGTGACTTGTATAAAAACAAGGCAGTTGTGCCTTTTTTGGGTACAATTAGAGAGAATGTCTAAGGGGTACACTTAGAGAGATAAAAAGAGGATACAAAAATGATATAGATAATTTATGAGCATAAACAGGTCATGAAAACTAGTAGAGATATCATGAATATCTAATAAAGGTTTTTCAAGAGAGGTTTAAGGTTACAAGGCCTAATCAAGTCATGAAGAGGGCTAGTTGAGAGAAGAATGTTGAAGACCAATTTTAGAGGGATTGAATAGAGATAAGAGATAAAATATTAGATCATCATCTATTATATAAGTAATCAAGTTTTTTGAAGGTCATCAAATAATCAGGTGGTTAAGTTGGTGCTAAGTCATCTAGGGGCTGGGAGCCTCATTATAAGTGGGTGCTTGCTAAAGCCAAGTGGGTGCTTAATAAATTAGGGGTTAGTTCTCATTTATGGGTTGGTGCTCAGTTAAAGATTTTCATGTTATTTATTGACATATTATGGGTTATTTCTCCTTACTAAGTTAGTTTTTAGTTAAATACTATCAAGTTGGTGTCTGATAGATTAGGGTTGGTGCTCCAAGTTGATTGGGTGTTCAATTGAAGATTGATGTTTATCTTATATGACTATATTTAATTTGATTCATTAATAGGTTTTCCACCTTAAGAGGGTTTCCCATATACATGTTATGTTCATGTGTTTCATGCTCTTATGTTTTGACTCTTATGCTTGCATAGATGTGCATGCTTGTTAAGATGGTTCATGAATGGATAAATGGAACTTAATGAAAAGTTTTGAAGAATTATTAACCCCCTAAATCATCTTATTTCCAATAATACCATGTTTTTAGACATCCACCATGCAAAGTCTTATACCAATCAAGTGCTTTCCCTCTAAGGCACATGGCAAGGAGTCTAATAGCAATATTAACCTCAGTGACATTGTGAAAATAACAAAAATTTGATATATCCCTAATGTGCTCAATAGGAATGACATGGTCTTCACCATTGAATGTAGGAACACTCTTTATAGCATTAGGGGGAATTTCATCATATACATCAAAATGAATTGGATTTTTAATGTTAAATGTTGGGAAGGCATGTTACATACCCATGTTTTCTTTAAGTTCTTCTCTCTCTTTGTCTTCTTGGTTAGCAAAGTCCTATTGCTCTTCAAATGGTAGAATAGGCTAAGGATGTTTAACTTCAAGAGGAAGTTTAGGTTGAAGAAGTGGATTGATGGGATTTAAAAATCTATTATAAGATGACCTAGTAAGGAACATGAAGTATAAGCATAAGAATATGACAAAACAATGGTCTAAAATTGGATTTTAACTTGAATGGAGTCACCAAATGTTGAGTAACACACCATATGTAGACAATGTTATCACCTGGAATACCCAACCCACAATCTCCCTAATTCTTTTTAATTCTTAAATTTTTATTTATTTCCACTATTTAACTGATTTGTTTTTTACGTCTATTTTATTTATTTAACTTAATTTGGTTGATTTTATTTATTTTTGACTTTATAAAAATTCATTATTTTATTTTTATTATTAGTGATGTATTTTGATGGTCTATCATATTCTACCTGGTTTACTCATCCTTTGACAATATTTTTTATGTTCCTTTATTCTTAATTTTTTATATTTATTATTTATAATTATTTTTGTATCATTTAATTTATTCTATAACTTATAGCTTGGTATTTTAATATTTTTTGTAAAAATTAATATTTAAAGTTGGCTTTTAATAATTTAGCTTATTCTTTAACTTATAATTGATATTTTTATTACTTTTTGTAAAATTCATAATTGTTTTCTTTCTTTTTATAGTGTATATTTTATATGGACTTTTATGATCCTTAATTTATTTTAAAATTGGATAATTCTTATTATTTTTCTTAGTTTTATTTATTGGTTATTATTTACTAATTTATGGTACATTATATTTTGTTTTATTCAAAAAAGTGGTGTCCTTAAATTAATGATTTTTTCTACTTTATTTTTATTCGTGGTACTCTAACCATTTTTTTACTCTTTTTTATTTGAATTTATTCCTTTTGCTTGATACTATTCTCAATTTTTAATTCATTTTTACAAATTAATTAACAATTATTTAATCTTTATGAATTGTTAATCAATTAAATTTATATTTATAATTATAAAATTAAGTATGTCAACCTTATAAAAATTAAAAATAAAAATAAAGACAATAATCACATCTAGTAATTAATCAATTCATATTAGATAATTAATTTTATAAATAATTTTTATTTTTGAATTTATCTCTCTTATTTATCAAAAAATTAATTAATTCATTAAGACATCATATGGCACTAAACGTCATTGCAAAATCTACAAAAGAAGAGATTAAGTCTATAAAAATTACTAATGCATTCTCATACCCTGATCTTGGTTCATGGAGTTTCAACTGAAATGTCAATCTAAAAACTAATACATGATCATATCCAGAAACTCTCTATCAAATCTATGGACTGTGAAACTACTCTCTTGTTAATGTTGTCAAGACTAACATTCACTTTGATAAGTTATTTTAAACAAAATGGTCCCATGAGACATGCCAAAATTATTATAACAAAATATTGTACCCTAGAGGAGGTTGTTCAAGCCTAATCTAATAGTTGGGGAACATTGTAATACCTCTAATCCTGTGGGTTGCCTATAGTAGAGGTAGACATCTAGGTTTAAGGGCTAGCTCCCTAGACTAACCTTTAAGTGATTATCACCTACACTAATTAATTTCTTGTGTTAAAAGGGGTAGAAATGTGCATGAATTTAAACTATTATAAGGGGGTGACACACTATAAGTATATCCACTATTCTATCATACTCTTTCACTATGAGAAATGACATACAACACTAGCTTCCAAGTCTTAAAATACTCTAATATTAGTATTTCAATATGAAGGTGATATGTACAAAAAGTATCCAAGGTAAACAAACCATAGATAATTTTTAAACATGAAGGATAATTTTACACTTTAAAATAAACCCATAAATTTGAAAACACTTCATATGAACTACTAGTGTGGAACAACTTGCATCAAACATGGAAGGACTGAGAGAAAGTAAGGATAAATGAAAATAACTTGGATATTCACTATAAATCTCTTAAAACACTTTGAAAATATTTTATATGAAATAAAAACCATATTTCATGTATTATTCAAAGGCAAATTATAACATTAAGTAAGCAATACTTCACCATACTAGGTATGGAATTAGAAAACAATAGCCAAAATGGATATTTCTTATAGAATGTGTGAGAGAAGAGAGAGAAATGGAACTCAAGGGTCAGAATTCCACTTGTCAAGGAATGATAATAAATTATGTTGCATAGTATTAGAGTATGAAATAGACCATGTAAGGTATTTTTGGACAAATGTTCTTCTAAGGTATGAAAACTCCTCAAAACTAGCATAAGACCCTTCAACCACCTTCTTTGAAACTACCTTCATCATTGGCTTATCTTGAGCACTCCAAACTAGAAAAGGAATAATTGCATGTGCACTATGATATGAGGGTTAATAAAAATCTCCAACATGCATTGGATGTGTGTCAAATCACTGATCTTCTTCTAGACAAGTGTTCTCACTGCTTATAGTCATCATCATCTTTATTTTTTTCACTTGGATTTTCACTCTTTGAGGATATGTCTAAGCTCTCCTCATCCAAGTGGCACAATGGAAACACCTCTAAACTTATGGGTGGCCTAATGATGAGGTGAATCTTTAATTAGGGCTAGCTCCCTTGATGTACCACTTTGGATTGCAACTACACCTAAACTTTGGGGAGGGAATGGAGAAAGATAACTAAAATCAAACTATTCTAAGAGAGGTGATACATCAAATAATATGATGACATCCAACTAGAATCATGTTACACATCAGAACAAATGTCTAATCAAACATACACTCTTTCAATCTTCATCTTCTCACATCAATGTTACATTATGAGGTTATGGATGAATGTGCAAAACTAGGAGGACTAGACAAGAGGCCTTGAATAACACTAATGAATAGACTAACTTAATTAGTCCTTGAAATTTCCTAAAACACTTCACATGCCCTACAAGAAGAAGATTTATAACTACAAATAGGATTAAATAATGAGACAACATGCTAAGGAATCCATAGTCTTCACTAAGAAATATCCAACATTCAAGTAGAACACACTATGAAAAATCATGAAGAGGTAAAAATTAGTAGTATTATTGATCAAATGGTATGTAAATTAACATGGCTTCACTTTATTTAGGTGGAGCATTAGTTATAAAGGCCAAAATGGCTATTTCTTATATAACTTGAGAGAGAGAGAGAGAGAGAGAGAGAGAGAGAGAGAGAGAGAGAGAGAGAGAGAGAGAGAGAGAGAGAGAGAGAGAGAGAGAGAGAGAGAGAGAGAGAGAGAGAGAGAGAGAGAGAGAGAGAGAGAGAGAGAGAGAGAGAGAGAGAGAGAGAGAGAGAGAGGTCCAAGGGTCACAAGGAAACTTTTCAAGTTGAGAGAATAAATTAATTATGCATAAAAATATGATATGGGATGAACCATGCAAAGTCAAGAAGAATAAATGTCCATCTAAGTCATAAAATGCAAGAAAAGTGGCATGAAACTCCTCATTCTAGCTCAAAAAATTTCCTTCATGATTTGGACCCATTTGAACATCCCAAAATTTATTATGGATAGGTATGATGATTGGAATGAATGGGATGTATTTCATACATGCCTCTCCATGCATTGGTTGTAGGCCTAGTCATCTAGAATCATCTGGAAAGGATCCATCATCATCTACAATCCAAAAAATGCTTCTTTTATAACCGTATAGACATGGCTTAAAATTTTGCTTTAGTTTCCCATTAAAATACATGTGAGCTAGTGGATGACAAGTTTTAATACCATCCATGTCCTTATAAGTATCAAACACACCTTAAAATCACCCCACTTGAAGTTTTCCACCATTCTCACTAGTTTGTCCATTATGCTAGTTTTGATTGACTAAGATGAGAGATATTATTTGTACACTTATATTTTTTTTCAAGGAATGAAATTAAAATGGGGAGTTATCACAATTCTTAAGCTTACCCCCAAACTTTATTTTATCTCTTGAAACCTCTTGTAGACTATAAAACACATAAAACTATAAATAAAATCCTATTTATACCATGTCTATATAAATTCCATGTAGATAGTTTTTATGGTATGGATCCTAACTGAGTCATCTTTAACATACAATCATAATTCATGCCATTCTAGTCCATTTTGGTGTATTATCTCTCTCATTTCCCTAAACTACTCACTGGCAAGGGTTTGCAAGGGTTTTAGGCCTATTTTCACTCTTAAGTATTATTCATAAAAAATTGACATTATAAACTCAAAATAATTCCACATAATTAAATTTTAGTACCTCTTATAACTCTTATAAACTCCTTTGTCATCCATGCATAGTCTCATGAAATATATGAACAATCAAAATTCTCTTATCAATCTCTTCTTTCCATTTCCTATAGGTTTAGTGTTATCTTTGAGCCAAAAATGGCTTCCTCAAGGGTTTTTTGCCTTAAAAAATATTTATCATCTCTTTATTAACCCCATAATATTTTTTCAATAGGTTAAGATGCATATCTAAGGCTATAAGTATGAATGACCACCCATTTGGACATTAGGACTCAACCTTGCCTTTTAGGAGTGAGTTGGTTTGAGACCCAAAATGGCCTTATCATGTTTTAATATACATAAAAATAGATAAAACACATCTAATTACATCCCATAAACATTATCCACAAGGTGTAAATCATTCCTATGGATAGAAGTAGCATTGGTTTCCTATTTGGTCTTTAGGCCTAACTTTACCCAAGTATGTTTGACTACAACTTTTATGTTTTAGTCCTCCCTCTTTAGATTCCTTCCTATATGATTTGTATATTATTATTTTATAGGTGTTTTATATCTCCAAATTAATCCTTTCAATGTTTATTATGCTTATAAGGAGTCTTTTTGAATCATTCCCCAAAACCTACCAAGGTTTGTGCATGAGGGGAGTTCCCTTTGTCTAAGACAAAATAAAAGGCACTCAACTACATCCTTAGATAATGATTGATGTTTTATTATCTTATAAAAGTCTTATGTATTCCATATACAAATTTTAGTCCTTTTTCTTAAGCCTCTATTGGGTGAATATTTTGTCGTCAACTAACTGATGACAAAATGGGTATATCAACCACAACACAGGGAGATTTATGCCATGAAAAGTGTGGGTTTACCAAATCTGGACGAGGTAAATCTCTCCTCTCATCAAGGGGAGGTTCCCTATGAATATTTATACACTATATGTATATATAATTAAGCAAAAAATAACACTTGGGGTGGTATAATAGCATCCACCTCTCTTTTTTCAGAGGTGATGTCCAAGGAACAAGAGAGAGAGAAATCCTGGTTGTTGGCCAATAACATTCCTCTTATTTTAGGAATGGTATCCAACGTAGAGTAGAAAATCACCTAAAGTAAGTAACAAAGTTCACAAGGAAACCCACGCAAGCACAAAGTCTTCCGTTGTCTCCTTCACCGATCTAGAACAAGCATAACCGTAGAGTGAAACGAAGCACAAAGTCTTCGCCTAAAACTACAAAAGATAACAGAATCACAAAGATAAAAGTAGCTCAAAGTCTCTCTTATACCTTTTTAGAAATGCCCTCAGATAATAATAACACACCCACTTTGCTTATTAAATCAGATAAACAAGATAATACCAGGAAAAAGGACATAAGAATTGTTTCCTAAATAACACAGATAATTTCAACACAAAGTTTGAAATTACCTGCTTCTCATTCATTTAACAAAATATGATTTACAAGTTTGAGCACAAAGTCTCAAAAAGTGTTTCAATTTCAGTGGAGTTTTTGCTCTCTATTATCCAAGATCCATTTACAAAAGAGGTCTCCATTATATATAGGGAGAAACTCTCAAATTTAAAAAATATTAAAATATAAAATATCCTAGTCAAAGATGACTCATTTTTGACTTTGAGATATTTTTCCAAAATTTTTACATGTAATTACACATTGAAAAATTGCATGTGAAAATGTCCCAAGTCAATTACAAAGTACATTTTGAATAGAGCATGGAAAAATAGCTTCAATCTTCATTTCCAGTCTTCTTCATGGTCTTGGACTTCTTCAGAGAAACTTCAGTGACCTGGAAGAACTTCTGTTGAAAGGATGCCGATGAAGAGGGATCCTTTAGAGAAACTATAGTATGAATCACGATTGTGCAATTAGGAGAAGAAAGTAGCAAATTGAGAGAACTACACATATGATGGTCATAATCAAGGAAATGTGCTTAAAAGGGATGAGACATGAGCAGGTCAGAAAGCAGAAGAAAAGGGTAATGGGGGCGGAAGATGAAAGGAATGAAGATTTCTCTAGAGTTGGAGAAATGTGAGAAACAGATACAGGGGTAGAAAAAATGCCACTCCTACATGTTCTAGATGTAGGGGTGGCAAAAACTGCCACTCTTACATGTTTCAGATGCAGGGGTAGAAAAAACTACCACTCCTGCATGTTCCAGATGCAGGGGTGGCAAAAACTGCTGCTCCTACATGTTCCAAATGTAGGGGCAGAAAAAACTACCACTCCTACATGTTCCAGATGCATGGTCTAGATGCATGTTCCAGATGCAAGGGTGGCAAAATTTTTTGCTCCTACATGTGGAAAGGGAAAATGCAATAACGACAAAAATTGCCACTCATGCATGAGAATAGAAGAAAAACACTAACTCTGAAAAAGCCAAATTTTGGTCTCCTGTTCGCATCGAGACTGTAAAAACTTTCATGTTTTGGAGAAAATGTAACGAAAAGATGTCACAAACTCAAAATCATGTCAATTGAGCAAGTACGAGAATGAGAAAAATCCATATCAAAAATGGGCTTAGAGAGACGAAAGACGAAATAGACAAGTTTCATAGGGGTTGTTTCAAAATGAGAGCAGCTGGTTTTGGGAACAATAGCTGGCTCCTATTGGGGAACTACCTTCTATTGCAAAAAGAGATTGAAGGGAGAGGAATCCAGAATCTCTAGTGCCTTGAAGTGTGCCATTGGGCCACGGAGTCATGCTACCTAAATATAAAGGCTCCAAAAATGAAAATAAGAAGCACAAAATAGAACAAAGACTTTACAAATATAAAAATGTATAGGTGTATTTATTTGGTACTTCAAGAATTGAAGTACTTTAGATGCTACCCCTTGAGAGGCAGTGACAATGGCACTTTATCTTGATAAACTAGCAAGAGGCCATTTTCTCCCCAGAATTGATGATGTGTGAATGGAACTCTCCACCAGGAAATCAATTTTTTGTGCCTTCCCTTTTGTTTTCTCCTCTTGCCCCACAACAAGACTTGTCTTTTGATCTAAAAACCATGAATCTTTGTTTTCTTGGAGAAGAGCTCCTTTTCTTGATCATGATGCACAATAGCATGGTCAGCTACCATAATTGGTTGCTCTTCTGGTTCCATCCAGCACCTGATTTGATTGTCCTCATTTGACACTCGCCACTAATTTGCACTATTAGGCACACTTGTCATTGTTTCATCTAAACCAATTTTTTGGTTGGCATTCTCAAGGGTTTTAATAGGGTCTTCATGAACCTCTTTTATGGTCAGAAAATAATTACCCCTGCCAGAGGACTCAAACCGAATTTGAGCCACAGGGGCTGACGTTTGGGTGACCACGTATTTTGCCTCTCTCAGGAAGCAACCTCTACATCACATCTTTCACAAGGATTTTTGCCTGAGACAAGTCCATGCTCAATTCCCCTCTGACATCCTTGCAAAAAAAATTTCCAAGTAGAATGCCATATGAGGCTGGGATGTCAGCTACCAAAACTGTCATCTTGATCCTCTTGTCAGGGAACGCTGCAAATGCAAAGTGGGTATCTTTGATCTGACCAAGGAGTGGGACTTGCTTGTTTTCCATGGAGAAGCATCTCCCAAAAGTTTTAGTCAATGTGAGACCAAGAGATTCTGCCACTTTGGCAGGCATGACATTGTCAGATGCACCAGAATCGATGATGCAGTTGCTTAACTTGCGACCATTTATTAATAGGGAAACATAGAAAGGTTCTATTCTCCCAGGAGCAACTGGAGGAGTCACGACAAGATTATTTTAGGTGGATAAATTATTTGGGGGATCATGAGTTACCCTCAAAATTTCTTGTCTTGCAGGGATGACTGTACCTTTCACACATTCCACCAACCTATCCAACTTTCAAGATGGGCTTGTAGAAATTCAAATTCAGACATTTGAATTTTAGTCTTTTTGACATGCTTAATTATGTCAAATGTCTGAATTGGACTAGGCACAAAGGATGGGAGTTCACTCTTTTGGTTTTTGAGAGGGGGAGGGCTAGTTTGTGAAGTTGAAGTAGAGGGTGCAGAGATGCTTGGGGTACGTACCTTTTCAATAGTCACCAGGTCCTTTGGTTGGAAGGGTAGAGTGGTTCCCCACTTGGAAATTGAAACTATTGGCTGAGGTTACTCCTTTGTCTTCCCTTTATTAGCTTGTCGAGCTAACTGATTCTGGGATCAGGTGAATATGGCATATGATCCCTCAGCTGCATTCCCTTCGCTTTTAGGTTCATCTTGATAATTCAGGTAACCAATGATGGAGTCGCTAGCTAATTCTTCTTCTTGCTCTTTGAAGGGATTAGCATCATCATGCTGGTCCAACTCAGGTTGGAAAGGGGAAGTGTGTTCCATTTCCAGATATCCAACTGTTGAGTTGGTTGGAGGTGCTTCAAGGGCAAGGTTCCTCTGTGGGGGAGGAAGACGATTTGGCTACCCTTGATTCCTAGTAGCATTGACTTAGTATGCTTGATTCTGAAATGTCCTCCTTGGCATATCCTGATTAGGAGAGGTAGACATAACTTGGGCCATCTGTCTTTTGAGAGCTAGCATTTCATTTGCTAACTTTTGTACCTAGGATCTGTAGTACTTATAGAAGATCTTTTAGTAGATGAAGAGAATCTATTTTTACTAGGGTCTTTTTTGATCTTACCTGCCAAGATAAGATCATCTTCAATCTTAGTAGCCAAATTTTGAGCTAATGCAAGATCCATAGGGCCAACTCACCTCAACAAGAAATTTACTTCAAGAAGCTGCGAGTTGATAAAAAAGCATTTAAGATTCTCTGGCATGGGCTGAGTGACAGTTGGAATCTGGTTCCTCAACTTGTTGAATTTGGCTATGAAATCCCTCATGGGTTCCTAGGATTCCTTTTTTCATCTATGTTAGCTGAGCTAACAAAGCATGTGCATCTTTAGTAGGTTTAAACCTAGCTTCAAATTTGGCTTTGAGAGTGTCCCAATTGGTCACTAACCCAGCCTGGAGGTGGTAGAACCAGTTTGCAGTAGCACCTTTCAAAGTTTCTACAAAAAGTCTTACTGCTACATCCTCAAATTCCACGCTGATTATACCACATGCTATGGAAAAAGTGGCAATATGCTCGTCGGGATGAACCTTTCCATCACCAAAAAACTTAGGAATTTTTTTCCTAGAACTACGAGGTAGTTCATGCAAAGGTGCAGTCAAATTAAGAGGACCAAAGGAATTACCCCAGGGGCCTTGAGCCATTATGATAAGAGGACTAAATGGTGGCATAATGAATTTTGGTGGGGTATTTATAGGCAGGGCATGATTAACAATAGGAAAAGAAGCTCTACCTTGCATTGGTGACTTGATAAGGTCAGGAGGAAAACTCTTAGACCATTGAAGGGAAGGTGGTGGAGGAAACATATCAAAATTGCTCTGCTATGCCAACTCAAACACGGAGTCAAAAACACCTTTGGCTCTCTGCCTTCTTGTGTAGCATGGAGTTACCAGGTTTTAAATGAAAAAGAGACCAAAACTGCTTCAAGTTGCAGATTGAGGCTTCAAAATGCACGTTCTTCCCAGTGGCTCTGGTTTTGCAGACCAGATAATATAACAGAGATGGAAGGAGATGGTAAGGCTATAATGATAATGGGTAAGACATGGAATGGAGTCACCAGACTATGTAATGGATAAGGGTAGGGACTGCTTCAATCTAAAACTTGAGGTTTTAGACTACACATTCAATTCCCCAGCAGAGTTGCCAAAAATTGTTGGGTGAATATTTTGTCGTCAACTAACTGATGACAAAATGGGTATATCAACCACAACACAGGGAGATTTAAGCCATGAAAAGTGTGGGTTTACCAGATCTGGATGAGGTAAATCTCTCTTCTCATCAAGGGGAGGTTCCCTATGAATATTTATATGCTATATGTATATATAATTAAGCAAAAAATAACACTTGGGGTGGTATAACAACATCCACCTCTCTTTTTTCAGAGGTGATGTACAAGGAACAAGAGAGAGAGAAATCCTGGTCATTGGCCAACAACATTCCTCTTTTTTTAGGAATGGTATCTAGTGTAGAGTAAAAAATCACCTGAAGTAAGTAACAAAGTTCACAAGGAAACCCACGCAAGCACAAAGTCTTCCATTGTCTCCTTCACTGATCTGGAACAAGTGTAACCGTAGAGTGAAACGAAGCACAAAGTCTTCACCTAAAACTACAAAAGATAACAGAATCACAAAGATAAAAGTAGCTCAAAGTCTCTCTTCTACCTTTTTAGAAATTCCCTCAGATAATATTAACACACCCACTTTGCTTATTAAATTAGATAAACAAGATATTACCAGGAAAAAAGACATAAGAACTGTTTCCTAAATAACATAGATAATTTCAACACAAAGTCTAAAATAAACCTGCTTCTCATTCATTTAACAAAATATGATTTACAAGTTTGAGCACAAAGTCTCAAAAAGTGTTTCAATTTTGGCAGAGTTTTTGCTCTCTATTATCCAAGATCCATTTACAAAAGAGGTCTCCACTATATATAGGGAGAAACTCTCAAATTTAGAAAATATAAAAATATCCTAGTCAAAGATGACTCATCTTTGACTTTGAGATATTTTTCCAAATTTTTTACATGTAATTACACATTAAAAAATTGCATGTGAAAATGTCCTAAGTCAAATACAAAGTGCATTTTGAATAGAGCACGGAAGAACAGCTTCAATCTTCATTTCCAGTCTTCTTCATGGTCTTGGACTTCTTCAGAGAAACTTCAGTGACCTGGAAGAACTTCTGTTGAAAGGATGCCGATGAAGAGGGATCCTTTAGAGAAACTGTAGTATGAATCATGATTGTGCAATTAGGAGAAGAAAGTAGCAAACTGGGAGAACTACACATATGATGGTCACAATCAAGGAAATGCGCTTAAAAGGGATGAGATGTGAGCAGGTCAAAAAGTAGAAGAAAAGGGGAGCGAGCGCGAAAGATGAAAGGAATGAAGATTTCTCTAGAGTTGGAGAAATTGAGAAATAGATGCAGCGGTGGCAAAAACTGCCGCTCCTGCATGTTCCAGATGTAGGGGTGGCAAAAACTACTGCTCCTACATGTTCCAAATGCAGGGGTTGCAAAAACTACCGCTCTTGCATGTTCCAAATGCAGGGGTGACAAAAATTGCTGCTCCTGCATGTTCCAGATGCAGGGGTGACAAAAAATACCACTCCTGCATGTTCCAGATGCATGGTCCAGATGCATGTTCTAGATGTACGGGTGGCAAAAACTGTCGCTCCTGCATGTGGAAAGGGAAAATGCACTGATGACAAAAATTGCCGCCCATGCACGAGAACAAAAGAAAAACACTAACTCTAAAAAATCCAAATTTTGGTCTCCTATTCGCATCGACACCATAACAACTTTCACGTTTTGGAGAAAACGTAATGAAAAGACGTAACGAACTCCAAATCATGTCAGTTGAGCAAGTACAAGAATGAGAAAAACCCATCTCAAAAATGGGATTAGAGAGATGAAAGATGAAATGGACAAGTTTTGTAGGGGGTTGTTTCAAAATGAGTGCAGCTGGTTTTGGGAACAACAAGCCTAAAGTCTCCAAAAGCCACAAATTCGCATATAGACTTCTTGAAGGCAGACTGTGCACACTTCTAATTATGTTTGGCTTATTTAGGATTATTGTAGGTTCTATCTACAATATTTAATAATTAAATAAAATTTTTAAACCTAAATAAAACATTCAAATATTAATTTCATCCATTTAATTTCTTTACTTCACATTTTGGGGTTTAAGAACCTTCAATACCAGTCATAGACAATTGATTGTGTTTCTCAGGTTTTCTCTTCAATAGTGGCTCCTATAGATGTTCATACATATTTGGAGCCTAGGTATAGTTTTTAAAGTATTTTATAGGTTCTTATAACCATAAAAACTCATATTCATAACCAAAATATTCATGTTCATACCCACACAAGTCATGTTCTAGCTTACTGTCTACCTACAGTCAATTATAATTGACTATGTTTAAGCTATCTAAACCCTACCTATAGGTACAAATTAAAACTTTTTATGCTATTTAAAAATTATAATTTAATAATTTTAGGTCAAAAAACATATTTTTATACCTTCAATCACTTTGGGTTCCCTAAATAACTACCAAAACACCAATGCTAGTTCACTGTCTGCATACCCTACTGTAGGTGAACATTTTCCATTAAAGAGACCCTTGTAGGTGTATATGGAGCTTGGAATACCATTCTCAACATCATAATGTTGATATTTATTACATTTTATAAATCCTTAAATCCATTAAATCATCATAACCATGAGATAATTCTTGATTTGTAACCTTAAGATTCAATAGTCACTCAAAACTCCAAACATGTAGATGAGAATGTAGGGTTTCAGTGTTTTTTAGGCAACTTTGAGGTTTCAAACTTCCATCTTATCCTCACTTTTTGACCCTCATATTTATCATGGATCCTCCATATTATATGGTATACAAGTTTCACCTATATATATGATTTAGGACTATTTTCAAACATGTTATAAGATATTCCCAACATGCCCTTAAATCTTTATTTTTTCATTTTAGGGAAAGCTTCCCTAAAGTTACAGTCATCATCTTCCAACATGATTTACACACTTTTTTTTCCTTTTGACAATTCAATTTTTTTTTTAATGACTCCAACACATGTTAGGACTTGAAAAGGTGTTTATCATGTTTCAAATATCCCATTCAAAATCCTTCATAGCCCTGATGTACCACCTATAAGCATACATAAGCAATAAAGTGAAATTGGGTAGTATACAAGATATACATACTTATGAACCTTCCATGAATTAAAAAATAATAATAATGAAAATTTATAAATATTAAATTTTTTAAAACCAAATCAAGCTTCTCACCCCTCAACATGACATCAACAAAAGGTTCATGTGGGTACATATGGGCTATATGCAGGCAGGGTGTTTAGAATGGAGCATAAAATGTGAATTAATGAGTCTCAAGAACAAATAAAAATCAAAATAAAACCTTTAAAATTAATTATTTTTACCAATGACATATTGAGATAGGTTCCATAACATGCTTTTTGATGTGAAAACCACTTGCATACGTATAGAATAGAGCAGACAGGTATCACTAGTGACTGGTTGGCATGGTGAAAGGACTTATAACTAGTCTTTTATATTTGTTAACAATAAAATGGAATCTCCTCTAATCTTTTTGAATTTTAAGACTAACACACCCTAATTACTATTCCATGAACAAGTTAAACAAGCTCTAAACATGTGACTGCAAGTGAAGTTAAGCATGGAGTTGACTATGGGGGATGGTAAGACTTCAAGCTACCCAAAACATGATATGGTGAAATAAATACATGGAAGGAGGTGATTATATAGCCTTGATACCTATGGTATACCATATTACAACTACATGAGACCTCTACAGGAAACCAACATTCTATAAACAAGAACTTTGACTGAGACTGCACATAATGGTACCTTCCTTTCAACATGGACTAACTTGCCCATCAAAACACCATGAAACATGAAAATAAGTTTGGATATAATCTAATATTTATTAAACATACTCTATAATCAAATTCACTAATTGGTTCATACTAACTCAACCAAAATGGAGAAAAACCTATATGGTACATGAAATAATAAGCATAAAGGTATAGTCAACTTCATGAGGATGGTTCATGAAGAACAACCCAAAATTATTAAAAATATTTATATGTAAATTAAGGCATCTAATTTTAATTTCATCTTCCCAAGGCATTTGATCTGAGACCTCCCTTGCTATCCATACCAAGTACAAACCTAAAGACTACTTTTGCTTGCCAAAAAGGGTGATAAAGGAGTAGAATAATTTTCGGCCACAAAGGACACTTCCATAGAATTAAAAACATGAAAATAAACTTAAGGAATATAAAGGGACATTATATGATCTTCTCCCATGTGGCGCACTTCCTCATGGGCTATACAAGTGCCAAACCCACTTTTTTTCTCAAGAAAGCTGCCCTTTCTTCTAAAAAACCTACCACTTTTCAGATATTTGAATTGATTAAGGCCTTTTAGGACAAATTGGACATAAAATCACCTTTTTTAACCTTCACACTTCTCAATAAATCCATACAACTCATTAAATACCCCTTTTTGACCTCAAAGTGACTCCTAAGACTACAAGGATTAAAAAAACTAAGGACAAAGGCAAATATAACATTAAATTAATTAATTAACCTATAATACACCTTTATACATAATATATTATACCCCCAAACACCTAAAAATCAAATTTTTACTTATAGGGGTCCTAATTTGACTTGTAGGGTCAAATTTGGTCAACACTTATTTCACTCATTCCTCACACTTTTCATTCAATTGGTCTTAATTTTTTCAAATAAATACATGTAAGAGGTCCTATTATACTTAAATAAATTAGGTATAGCTTAAAATGTTTCCCAGTTATATTTATCACCTTCTCACTTTGTGATCACCTTCCATTCACTATGCTAGTTTGGACTATCTGAAGTCAAGGAGATATCAAAGATATCTATGTATCTATCTAAGGTAATAAATAAACATGAGGGGTTACATTATGTCCCACTTGATTTTTGAAAGTGATCCTCATCTGTCAAATCTCTTTGAAACCTAAGAAACATACAAATCTATCAATAAAACCTATTTTATACCATTTTTATATAAATAGGGTACAATCCAATCTCATAATAAGAAGCCTGGTGGAGTTCTCTACAATCTCTAATCACTTTATAAGTCATACTAGCTCATCTAGATGCATTTATTTCCACCCTTTTCCCATTGGGTCATGAACAAGAGTTTTGGAGGGTTTGAAGAGTTTTGACCCTTATGGATTTTCATACAATCCTAATGTTCAATCCTCAGACAAATTCCACTAGAATCATTCTTTGGACCCTTTTCAACATCACCAATGCCTCAGGTCCCCATGATAAATTTTGGTACAGACATGAGATTCCAAATATGGCCTCTCAAGCCCTTCGCTACATTCTATGTAAGCATGAGGTGAAAAAGGTCATGTTTGGGCAAACTATGATGAATCTCTACAACTTAATAGCTCACACACACTTCATATCTTCCCATAAAGATGATCCAATTCATTGGAAGTTTACTCTAATGCTATAAGTGAGACTGGACCCCTTTATGGTTCTAAGCCTAGTCTAGACCACGTAGGTTTAGTTTGTACTTTGTTACTCAAAACCACCTCTATGTGGTTTGTCTTGATTATAGGGTATTTTTTTCCATGTTTAAAAAAACTCTTTCCACATTTATTTAAATTTTCTAAGCCTATATGCATCCTCCTCTCATCATTCTCATATCTTGATTGCAGACCTCACTTCTCGTGAGTGTCCTCTATCTGAGATAGAACAAATGTTACTTCCCCTATTTAATTAGGTAAAACAACATTAGAAGGATATTAAATAGGTCATTGGGACATTCTAGATAAAATTGAATATCTAGATCACACTTTTAGCACCCTCAATACTCAAACTCTTTAAGATAGATTTTCAAACACTAACTATGTACCAAGATTGTGTATTATCTATAGGTTTTGGGTTGAATCCTTCCTTTCCCTATTTCCATGTGATGATCATTAGGTGATATGTTCAATATCATTTGTGAAGGTGTGATAATAAAAAATTAATCATCCCAAACTTTGCCAAAATATTCAATGTATACCTTCCATTTTGATAGGCCTAGTTGGCAAGTTACGTGACTATGTTATTTACTCAAAAAATGACATACCTATAGGTTATTCTCACATCAAAACCTTATATATTTACCTCCTTGTCTACTATGGGAACCATGGTGTTATCTTTATCCAAGTGGGATTATTTTATTGATCTTTATACCTCCATCACACCACTGTTGGATTGTGAGATCATTAAAAGTTCAAAACACTATAGAAAACATTGAGAGCCTGTAGTGAAGAATTGCTTGTGTTTCAAACCTCTTTATGTCACCCTTTCTTATCCAAACATTCATTATCTTTTGCAAGTCATTTACCCTACATGTGGGATACATGATTGAATCATTTGGACTTGTATATACCTCTTATATTTCACTATGGGAGGATCAAAAGAAAGGTGAAAACTTTATTTTAGAGAATTTAAGGTAATTTATCCCTTAAATCACTTCATCAACCTATAAACATGATTCTCAAGTTTTCATAACACCTTTGGAATTCAACATGATTATTATGACATTATTCAATTTATAAAACTTCTATGAAGGTCTCAAACATGTTCAAACACTAGACCTCTAATTGATCAATCCTCTATGGCCCACCTATAGGTGCACATCAATAGCAAATAAAGCAGAACTATATGCATTAGAGAATTGGTTATCTCAACAAATCTTAGCTATCATTAGATATTTCAAAGAAATTATTTCCACCTTAGGATCTATATCAATGATTTTAATACCTTATGCTTAACCACTATGGTTTTTCAAGGTTCCTTACCACCTAGTTGTGTATGATAGTCATGTAGGAAGTTGACTGTGTTAACATGCTCTTAGACTATGAGCTTCATGTGAAACATTTTTGAACTATGTTTGGAAGGATAGGTGCTCATTATGATATAATAGGAATGAAACATAACATATAACCTTTTATTAAAACCACTATAGTAATAAAGACCTTCTGTAATTGATGAAACACTGACTACAAACTCAGTAGTGTCTCTCATTAGTAAAATGGAGTGTTTTTTCTCTTCCATTTCATCACACACATGAAAAAAATGTATATAATCATGTTAATATGATGATAATTCTCCCAAGGACAACATATAGTACCTA